>JAACNH010004606.1:0-23414 GCA_019447015.1 Hymenochirus boettgeri | reverse complement strand
CGTGTTCGAGTTCTAGTCCATCTCTATGACGATCTGGATGGTACTATTGACCAATGTATCTGTGAGATATTGTATATACCACTAATGTACTAATGGTATAAAAGTTACAGTCCAACACCATCAGACCTGGTGGTCCTAGTGAATATAATGTTTATCCCATTTAGACAGTATCACATCTAAGTTTGGAATATTTCACTATAATTATAAGGAAATTTCTACAAGACACAATGAAAATAATATTGGAAACAGAATTAAACCTGAAGTGACAAAACTAACCTATAAATAACCCAGCGATCACACACCCTGGTAAACTCAGACAGCAAAGTGGGATGGGAAATGTAGTTTACCCGCTATAGGGGGCGAAATGGAGGATGATAGGTAGAAATGTAATGATGGGTGATATGAACCAGAAACAATATTACAGGTCAAATACTAATGAAATGATTAATTATCCATCTGAATGTATTACCCTTATATTATAAAGAATAAAATAGAATATTCTGTGCTGTCAGCGTGGCTTATACAGGTCAGGGGGCGTGGCTCTTTGAAGCCAGGGGGCGTGGCTCTTTGAAGCCTACATGGGCTGTGGGATGTACTGGCAACAACATGGAAACCTTCTTAGATATATAATCTGTTACTTACATGTACTAAATACAACTTAGTAGAGAAGAATCCCCCCCCCACACACACACACACATTAAAAAATCCATTAAAGAAATCCTGTATACTGATATGATCTTTTACATTGGGGCAGTGCAAAGAGACTGAGAATGACCCATTACCCAGTGAACAAAACGTTCATCATCAATTTGTCGTCCATGTGGGCACAAAAAAAGCTACAGGATCTGTCTGTATTAAAGGTTTAGTTCCCCTTTAATTTTAGTAGATGATTAAATCCTATAGAAAAAGGGTTTAGTTCCCCTTTAATTTTAGTAGATGATTAAATCCTACCACCTTACCCATGGGCCTCTACTGTCCCCAACCTACCTACCCAGGCCTCTTAAGTCCCCAACTACCTACCCCAGGCCCTCGACTGTCCCCTACTACCTAACCCATGGGCCTCTACTGTCCCCAACTAACCTACCCATGGCCTCTACTGTCCCCAACTACCTCCTACCAATGGGCATTCTACTGTCCCCAACTACCTACCCATGGCCGTTATGTCCCAATGCCTACCCATGGACCTCTACGTCCCCAATTACCTAACCAGGGCACTCTACTGTCCCATCAATACCTACCCATGGGCCTCTACTGTCAACCAACTACCTACCATGTGCCCCTGTATACTGTCCCCTACTTACCTAAACTTGGGCCTCTACTGTCCCTAATGATCCAGCTACCCATGACCTTACGTCCCTACTACTCAGTTCCCAAGAAAAGTAACCCCAGACACTTCTTTGGCACGGGCATCCAATTGAAGGTGCATCCTACCAGCCCTCCACCTCAAGGGCCAACATCAATAGGCAAATCACGAAAAGTTTGAGAGCACACTATTGTTCATTCAGTGTGTTTTCACAACAAAACATACACGGTTTCGTTGGGGAAGTGATTCCTTCCCCTTCCTCAGGTATGGGCCTCTACTGTCTCCTACTTAACGTAAACATGGGCCTCACCTTCCCTAACGTCTAGCTATCCCATGGGCCTTTACTGACCCCAACTACCTACCCATGGGCCTCTACTGTCCCCAACTACCTACAGATCATGCTACCCGAACACAACTAGGACCCGCCAACCAATCAAACTCAATGCGACTTCCCAAACCTGACCCATAGGAGCAGGACTCTACCACAGACCCCCCCCCCCCCCTGACGACCAACCAGCATGATGTAATCAGGCAATCTCAATGTTGTTCACGTTGCCAGTATAATCTTTTTAATATCCTTAAAACCTGTTAATGTGTCGTATTTCTACAGAGATGGAGTAAATAGATCCCACTAGAGCACATGGCGTCTCGCTTTTCTGTCTGATACCGATACTTCTGGGATACCGAGGAAAAATACCGAGAGAATGCGTCATTAACCCCTCGAGTACACAGGATAGTCACGATGTGGAGATGGTCCTACTACGGGATTTAACTGAAATGATCATCCAGCAGAGTGATGGCTGTCTGCGAGATTAGTCGCAGAGCCAAAGGGCGGATGTCCAGTGGGGGGGTGGAGATGGGAAACCTAGCTAAATGGAGGTCCGAGACCAAACAGCAAGCATGAATGAAAGCTGTTTAGCCCTTCGTAGGGAATCCAATGGCAGCACAGAAGCACATCGTTAGATTGAATTATGGATGCAGCACAATATTTTATACGCTAATTATTAACATATAAAGGTAACATAACCCATTTATTACTTAAAGGGGACTGCCAGGTCATAAAACAAGCACACAGGATTAAACAAGGTTGTCTTAGTCTAGGGGCCACACATAACATCTACTGGTCTGGTACCCGTCTCCTGGTAACACAACCAACATGGCAGCTACACCGCCAGTAACCTAAAGGCTGGTTCTCATACCAGTAATAGCGGTAATGACTCTTTAAAAGGTATAATCGACCTTTGATTGAAGGTCTATTTTCTATTTCTCTTGGCTGGTGTAAAGTAATTTCTTGTCTTGAATATTTATGAGACATATGTTAATTATTATGAATTCGTCACCAATATTTATCATAAAATGAAAATGGTTTGGGTAATTAAATAATATAAAGAACCACTTTTCATAGGATGGTCAGTGAAATTCCAATGCACTAAAAATGTCAACACAGCAAATCTGGATCCCGAACCCAATGATTCGGGGAAAATATTTACCAAGTTTTAATTAACGCTGTAAGGATTCTGGAATAAAAAGCATAAAATAAACGTTTTTTATCACTACTGGTATATGTAATATCCTTATTATTGACGCCCTTAAGACTCCAGTTTTGAATGATTCATATTTTAAACAGATCAAGATACATGAAATTAAGACAAAAACACATTATAAGAACTGCGGGATAGGGCTAGAGACAGGTATGAGAATATAAAAGCTTCATACAGTTACATCTACGGGCAAAGGCAGGCGAAGTCGCAAAACACATCACAACGGAAAATGCTTCATACATGCAAATAAAATATATTAGAAACGAACCAGCTCAACGCGTGTTCGGACTCTACAGGTCCTTAATATGAGGTGGTTTCTCTCCGTCTGACGTGTCCGAGACATGGTCCCTCTATTTACTGATTATATTATGAATTTGGTTCCAGCGACGGACATGGTGTGGCGGATGGTGAGTGGTTGATTCACTGTTATCTGATTATGACTGCGTTATATCGAGGACTGATTGTTTTGTTTTTTTTTCTGGTCTAGTGAAGGTTCAGGCTCCAGAACATGACACCTGAGAGTGGGCCTACTTTGACTAACGTTTCAATTCGTGTAGGGTGTGAGCTTCACTTCTACTTTTAGTTTGCATCACATCAAGTTATTAATCAAATAAATATTACAGTATACCGTGACCTGGATGGATAAATTTTCAGATATACTCAGTGACTGAGATATGATATTACAGATATCCCCCACCGTGACCTTGGATGGATGAATATTACAGATACTCAGGATCGAAACGTACGACCTGAACTGAAATGAATATTACAGTATACCATGACCTGGATGGATATATATTACAATTATACCGTGACTGGATGGATGAATATTACAGATAGACCGTGACCTGGATGGATGAATATTGAAAGATATACCGTGACCTGGAGAATGAATACTTACGATATACTGACCTGGTTGATGAATATGCAGACTATACCGTGACCTGGATGATGAATATTACAAGATATCCGCTGGACCTGGATGATATGTGAATATACAGATATACGTTAACCTGGATGCATGAAATTATTCAGATATACCGTGACCTGATGTATGATATTACAGATATACGGTGACCTGGAGATGAATATACAGATATACCGTGCACCTGGTACTGATATTACAGAGTAGACCGTGAACCTGGTGGATGAATATTCAGAATAACCGTGACCTTGGATGGATGAATATTACCGAATACCGTGACAGAGATATTTCAGAAGAACTGAATGGATTATTTACAGATAACCATACGGTATACGATATGACCGGATGAATGAATATTACAAGAATATACCGTGAACCTGGATGAATGAATATTACAGATACGTGACCTAGGCATAATTCGAAACCTGACCTGAGATGAATAATATTAGCGACATACCATGACCTGAATGAATGACTATTACAGTCTACCTATGACTGATGAATGAATATACAGATATGACTGTGACCTGGATGAGATGAACTAGTTACAGAATAACCATGACCTGGATGAAGGAATATTACAAGATATAATAACGACTGATGAAGAATTATTACAGATATCTATGACCTGGATGAGATGATATACAGATATACTGACCTGGTGGATGAATATTAAGATATGACCATGGACCTCGATGATGAATATTCATATATACCATGACCGGTGATAAATTAGAACCTGATGGGATGGATATAACGATTACTGATGAAGAATTAAGCTTATGTGACTCTATGATTAATTAGATAATATGAATGATACAGATATACCTACCGGGAATGATTCGATACTTGACCATGTACAATCAGTATGTAACTGGCATGATGAATATTACAGATTACATACCCTGGAGGAGTATTGAACTGCCATGATGAAATAAGAACATGACCTGATAATGATCATTTCAGAATACTGTACCTGATGATTGAAACAGACTTGACGATGATTTGCAGAGCTGGTATCCTCTTAGGAGATTAATACATTGAAATCTCCTTTTACTTATGGAAACACTTACCCTCTAACCATTCCCTTTGGTTACACTTATAGAAACACACATGGTCAGGGCTGTAGAGGAGACAGAGAGTGACCTGATCCAGTTCTGTGCAATGCAGTGCCCCCACCCCACTTTAAATCGATAAAGAATGGTCTTTATTCATTAAATGTTTAAAATGTTTTGTCGAGCCCCAAATTTTGTTTAAGGTTTTTTTTATTAAAAAAAAAAAATGTGTAAATGTCCTACAGGTGAGGTGTGTGTGATCAATAGGAGCTGGCATTGTGAAACTGGGTATGCATGCTGGAGTCTAGAGAGGAACCGTATATCCGCCTCTTTTTCTATCGGCGTCAGAGCTCTTAAAGCGTAGCACTGTTAGCGGAGAACCAGCAATATGTCAAAATCAATGCGTAACCTGAATAAGTAATGCCAAAGAATTGATGGCCGGAGGGCAGCACTTATAAACAAAGCATTACTACTCTGCGGTGCCGGATGGGAGTAGATAGAAGAAAATAGCCTTTTCTCCGTCACCATATACTAATAATATTATTCTGCTGATGACTGCATACTTGGCCACCGCGTGAAAGGATCATGGCTGGAGAGTTGGATGGCATTGATGATAATGGCGGAGTTGAGAAATACAGATCAACAGTCAGATTGCAGGGTTTATTGCAAGGAAACAGAAGGCAGGAGATTATACAAATTGCTGACGTCTCAGTGGTATTGGGATGTTATCAGTCTCTAGAACTGTACAGATCCCTAAAGATATTATCTTTTACTGTACAATTAGACACATTAACGCTAGAGAATAAAAGTTGTAAGTAATGAACAAGACAACATAGCGGGGAGGGCTCGACAACCAACGGTGATTGTGGGGGGACACTGCAAATACGGATGGGTCTGTTTGTCTGGCAACAATTGTTTGTGAATATGAGGTCTTGGTAGCCATTTCAGCCATCCATGTGCCCATCCGGTAAACAATGTGCATGTGCTAATCTGCCAAATAGACATGTGTGGCCCTGGGTAGTCAAATCACATTGGCGATATCCAACAAATCCATTTGCTGCACGAAAACGGCCATCGTAGATGCTGACAAACTATTGGCGGTTGTCTTGGACGGAATATTTCTATTGGCCGTATTGGAAGGAGCGGATGCCCTCGGCCAAATGTTTTCTGCCGGTACACATGCTATCATAATTACGTGTGTATGGGCACCTTAAGTTTTATCACCAATTTAACTGGATACTGTGGGAGATAGAGAAATCTACTGAACGTTGGCTAGAGAGACCTAGAACACATGGGCTACAGATGTCCTGTAACTAGAACTGACATCAGATGATAAATATCATATCGAGGATCAATGTAAGGTTACAACGTATTGACGAATAAGAGATCAATCTTCATGTCATATAAAGAGTTGTATGATGTTGATATATATATATGAAGTGAAATCTTGCAACTGAAGTACATCATGCAGCACACAATATAACCCAATGATAAAATGTCTTTACCAATCAAATCCTGAGTTACAAGTGTGCGTCCCTATGTCCGTGTGTGTGTGTCACTGCAGTTCCTATGGACTCACCACTAGAGGGAGAATCTCTTGCCAGTTCCTATTTGACTCCGGAGTCTACCTGGCACTCAGAGGGAGAGTCTCTGCATTTCCTATTGACTCACCACTACGAGAGAGAGTCTCTGCATTTCCTATGACTAACACACTTAGAGGGAGAATCCTGCAGTTTCCTATTGACTCACCACTAGAGGGAGAGTCTCTGCAGTTCTATTGACCACCACTAGAGAGAGAGTCTCGCATTTCATACTACCACCATGAGGAGATCTCATCCTATTACTCCCTGGAGAGTCCCGATTCCAATACCACTGAGAGATCCTCTGGTTCTTATGTGATACACTGAGTTTGACCTATTACCGACTTCACTAGAGGGGAGAAACACAGGAACACACGGAGGGAGAACAGCAATAAAACAGACATGCAGGTAAGTGTTGCATTGTCGACAGGGGCCCCTGGATTGGGGACAGATGGGAGCCCGGTTCGTTTCGATGGCCCGGGGATTTGGACAGAGGGGGGGCCCTTGGGTTTGGTCAGGGGCCTGATTGACAAGGGGGGGGCTTGGATTTGGGACAGAGGGGGGGCTGGATTTGGTACAGAGGGGGGCCTGGATTCGTACAGAGGGGGGGCCCTTGGATTTGGGACAGAGGGGGGGCCTGGAGTTTGGTACGAGGGGGGGCTTGGATTTGGGACAGAGGGAGGGCTTGGATTTTGGTACAGAGGCTGGGATGGACACATGGAGCTTGGCTAGAGAGGGGGGCCTTGTTTGGGTTTAGACTGGGTGGGGGCCTGATTGGACAGGGAGGGAGTACGATGGGACCCGATGGTAGATGGGGCCCTTGGGCTTGGGAGGGGGGGCCTGGATTTGGTCAGGGGGGCTGGACTTGGATTATGGAAGGGGGTGGCTGGATTAGGACAGAGGGGAGGATTGTGGAAGAGGGCGGCTATGATTTGGGACAAGAGTGGGGGCCCTATGGATGCACAGAGGGGGGGGCTCTGATTTGGTGACAATTTGGTGGAGGAGTAGAGGCTGGTTTGGAGCGGGGGCCTTGATGGACAATGGTCTGAGATGGATTGGACGGGGGGGCTGTGGAAGGTTGCAGCAGTGATAAGGGGAGATTGGGGAAGGGGGTGGATAGGGCGATTGTGGACGAGGGTTGCCGAATAGGGATCTGAGGGCACTGGAGCTGACTGAGAGGTATGCCTCTATGCATGTTCTAATGCCCGTTATTGTATCCGGCTTAATGTCTAGTAATGAATATAGGATAATAAAGACCTACTATTTTATAAATAATCTCATAACAACCCCCCAAACATTTATTACGTAAAACAGGAAAGTCTACGATGGAACGTCTCAGTCAATGGGACATCAAGGCCACAGGTAAGTATAACTAGGATGGATCGCTTCCGTCAATAGGGACAGCAGGCCAAGGTAAGTATACACATAGGATGGATCGCTGTCCGTCAATGGACAAGCAAGGCACACAGTAATATAACAAGGATGATCCTTCCCGTTACCTCCAACCCCCCCCTGGTCAATGGGACAGCAAGGCCACATGTAAGTGATAAACATAGGTATGGATCGCTCCGTCAATGGGACACAGGCCAAGGTAAGTATAACATAGATGGATTCCGCCGTCATGGAGACAGCAAGGCCACGAGGTAAGTATAACATAGGACTGGATCGCTCCGTTCAAGGGGCAGCAAGGCCACAGGTTAAGTACTACTAGGATGGATCCGCTCCGTCAAGGACAGCAAGGCCCAGGTAAGTTAAACTAGGATGGATCGCTCCGTCAAAGGACATTCAAGGCCACAGGTAAGTATAAACATAGGATGGATCGCTCCTCAATGGGAACAGCGAGGCCACAGGTAAGTATAACATAGGATGGATCGCTCCGTCAATGGGACAGCGAGGCCACAGGTAAGTATAGCATAGGAGGATCGCTCCGTCAATGGGACAGCAAGGCCACAGGTAAGTATAACATAGATGGATCGCTCCGTCAATGGGACAGCAAGGCCACAGGTAAGTGTAACATAGGATGGATCGCTCCGTCAATGGGACAGCAAGGCCACAGGTAAGTATAGCATCATAGTTTATTTATTGGAACTTCTAAAAAAGTTCGAAAGTCCAAAAACGGACCCATTAAAGTCAATGGGGGGTAAATAGTTGGTTGTGTAAACTTACCTTACAGGCTCCTGGGAGACGGTCTGGGGAACACGTCTGTGTGCAGGGAAAAGCATAAAAACCGGACGTAGCGCACATGCGCATTACTTCCGGTTTCTGCATGCCGCTTACAGTAATCCTCGAAAACGACCCAGCTCGAAACTGGGACCCCCCTCCCCGGCCCTATCAGGGCCCTTGCGACACTAAGAAGTGCCCTTGCGGCCATCGACTGGCACTTTTGTATAGTTGTGTGGAGCCGAATTGGCCGGTTCGTTGTAGAAGTGCATCATCGTTGGGGGTCTGTGTTAAAATCGGAACGTCTATGGCGTAAGGGAAATGTATCATCCCCCAGATCCTATTATTCTTGCAAGGCAAAGGTCATGGGCGAGTGAACTGTACACGGATGAAATTACACGACCAATCGAGATGCAGTAGTTGTAGATATTAGAGGGTTTCTGAAATCAAACCCAATCGGATGTTATTTACTGCTAGTGACATAGTATCAAGTTTCTTATGTCATAGGCGAGGATTTAAACTCCCAGCCACACAATATGAATAGAGCTGTGTACAGCTCTTAAGCTAATTCCAAAGTTTATATTCCCTTTCTAGTTCTTAACATTACCAGCCGTTAGCCCTTAAGTAATCTATTTATCCATATAGTGGTCTAGGGACAGTGAAAGTCCCTATAGATTTTATCTTGGCACCACAGGGTTACTTGGTACTATAAGAGTCCATAACTATGGGATTCCACATTTCCAATCCCAGGCTGATCCCATATTACACAGGACAATAGAACGTGAGGAGGAGATGAGACAGAAAACTCCAGACACCAATGTTTGTAATATAAAAGATATTTATGATTATCTCTATTATTATCTCACCCATCAATATAACAACCCCCGAATCTACCCCATTCCAATTTTTTGGGGTGGTCCAGAGAAGGCGAAAACCCTTCTGAATAAGGACTGAAAGGGGGGAATTCCTCCTGACTCCATGTGGCAAGTCGGGACTAATCCCTGGGATCACCTTGGGATCTTTTCTCTATTGAACCCTGACAGTATGACCATCGGTCCATAGGTTCCACCTTATCCATTCTCTCCTGTCCCACAGTTAATCCAGAGTCCCAATCTGATACTGCAGGAAGGGGAAGGAATCGAAAGGCCCATACACATGTGGGATCCGGGGCCCGACTGCACACATATTGTGTACGAACGGCCATTTTGTCCGACGATATTAAGTTTTATGGGTGTTGGTCGCCAAGGTGGTCCGTTTGGTTGGGAAGAGAATCATTGATGATTCCGCCGGGTCAGATTAACAACGATCACGACCAAGCACACTAGTCGGGTAAAAATTGGCTTTTCGTAACATCGTGTATCGGCCCCCTGACGAGTCGCTCTGTGTGTATGAGATTGAAATCTTGGCCTGATCCAGGGAAGGACCCTAGATCTAGGTGTTTCACCATGGTAGTAACAGCAGGTAGTGTGAGGTACCTACTCCTAGTGCAGGTGTCACTCGTTCTGTCCTACCCCTCACTAGGCAGGCAGGGGCAACCAATGGGAAGACACACCTGCACGAAGCATGTCCTCCCTAGGCAGCGCATCCCACTGAATAGGCCACCCCCCTGCCATGGAGGGGTCGGAGGGGGAGATGGAGAGAAGGACACTTACAGCTAGGAGTTAGAGTGTCCAAACAAACCTACGGTGCTTACAGGGTGAGGACCACGATTAAGATATTCACCCCTGGATACTGCCAAGAAAAGGGGGTTAGAGTAGGATTCAGTTCCCTTTAATATGTGGCCATCAGACTAAACTCTGATTGAAGGTGGAAGGTAGATGGAAACTATGGGGAACAAATGGGGCTTGGTCCTAGCTGTCCGGGTCCAAAACCCCCAACCAATACTTACTGACTACTACCCTATATACTTACAAGTTAGTAGAAGGGAGTCACCTGCAGGGGGTTGCAGGTTTGGACTGATGATAATTAGGGATAAAATTAGGATGGGGGAACGATTCACGTCTTATTATCAGAAAAATATGGAGAGAATGGTTGAACCCTATAGTTGACTGCCAAGATAAATAAACGCCCCGTCCTACTAATTGTTTCCTAGTTGTAGACATATAAGGATATGGGAATGAATTCCCTTTACCGTGCTGTAGGAACACTGAACATCCTGCAATTCCCTTCTATAAAATGGCACGTCCCGGGAGGCTTGACATGGCGGAGGTGAGCCCGAACGTTTGGCCTCTTTATTACTTCTGATGGAAAGAATAAATTCCCATTGTTTGCTCTGAACAACGTCTGGACCCCTTGTTAACATTGAATTCTGTAATATTTCCCATCATACACTGTATAAGGATAGATGAATATGATAGTAGTTTGCCTTTAATCCCCGTCTCGCTGTATTGTGGGAGCGTTTACCCAGCGTTAAGATGTCTACACCCCATTGACAGTATCTGTAAGAACACGGAGCCTTCTCACAGCCCATTTGAAACCATCAGGATGAATTATTGAGGTTGGGAAATGTCTGGGAAAAAAACAGAAGAGGGAAATTAATAATGGATGAATCCGGAGGAGAGGAGCAGCGGAATGGGAACGATAACGGTTTAAAGGTAAAGTTCACATTGAAGATCCTTGCCAGGATTAGGGTTTACTCGGTGGGTGTAGTTTGATGCTATTGGCCTGTTACAGCTGTTAATATTGGTATAAATATGTTCTTGTCACCTCCCAGTAATCAGATGGTCTTGTTATTAAGTCAGACTAATTTCAGAGGCATTTGTGGTATTTACTGTTGGAAATGAGGCACCAAGCAAATTGTGTAGAACTAGATAATGGCTTAATATGGAATTACTGCTAAGAAAAAAAACTGTTCAGTAGAGATGGAACTGTATAGTTCAGATAAAACTGGACTTTTAGAACTACCCGAACTATGAAATAGTTCAGGGGATTTAAAATCGCAGACTTATTTTCGATAATTATCAAAAATTCATTAATGATTGAATTCTGAAATTGGTTAACCCTCAAATGTAGCCTTGGGATTTGGGTACCCTTGAATTTATTGTTAGGTAAGCCCGTTGAATAGAGATGGGTGAACTTTCGAAAGTTCGGTCCGTTTTCGAACTTCGAACTATATAGAAAGTTCAAAAACGGACCCATTAAAGTCAATGGGAGTACAAATAGTTCAAAAAGTTCTAATGAAAACAATTAAACTATCAATGGAAACTTAATGTAAATGGCTGTGGGACCTGGGAAATGGTCGGGGAACATGTTCCAAATCCAGGAAATAAAAATATTTTACTCTCACTCGAGCTATTTCGAGTTCGTCACGCCTAGGTACCATGTACATTTTACTCACGGATTCCAATGCTCGAGTATAGCTTTATAATGGAGACATTCTTGTAACTCGCGTATCGATGTTCGCGTTCGCGAATACTTACGTATATGTATTAATACCAGTAATTTCAATGTTATATAGTATCCCCGTACTAATACAGAACTACAGTATATGTATTAATACCAGTAAGTCTTCAATATTATATAGTATCCTGTACCAAACAGAACTCAGGATATATATTAATACCAGTAATTCTAAATATTATATAGTATCCCGTACCACACAGAACTACAGTATATGTATTAATACCAGTAGGATTCAAAGTTATATAGTATCCCGTACCAACCAGAACTACAGTATGTATATTAATACCAGTAATTCTAAATATATATAGTATCCCCGTACCAACCAGAACTACAGTATATGTATAATACCAGTAATTCTCAATATTATATAATATCCCCGTACAACCAGAACTACGTATAGTATTATTACCAGTAATTCTCAATATTATATAGTATCCCTGTATAACTGAGAACTTACAGTATATGTATTAATACCAGTAAGCTGAATATTATATAGTATCCCCATACCAACCAGATACAGTATATGTATTAATACCAGTAATTCTCAATATTATATAGATCCCCATACCAACCAGTACTACAGTATATGTATAATACCAGTAATTCCCATATTTTTGTTTAGAAACTTATCTAGAAACACTTTTAAAACTACAGTATTCAGGGAACTTGCCATTACCAATTGCTGGAAGACAGTTCCACAGTTCACCGTTCTCACTGTAGAGAAACCTTTCCTAACCTGAAGATGAATCTTCTTTCTTCCAACCTTAAAGGATGTCCATGTTCCTCTGATATGACCATTAGGAAACAATGCACAAAGAGTTCATTGTATGGGCCATTAATATATTTATATAAGGTTATCATGTCCCCACGCAAACGTCGCTTCTCCAATGTAAACAGCCCTAACTTGTCTAATCTGCCTGCATATTCAAGCCCATCTATTCCCCTTATTAATTTAGTTGCCTTCTCTGAACTGCTTCAATTTCCAAGATGTCCCTTTGTATATTGGATTCCAAAACTGCACCGCATATTCCAAATGAGGCCTTACCAGTGCCTTGTAAAGAGAGGAGAATAATATTTTTATCCCTTTAATCTATTCCCCTCTTTATACAAGACAATATCTAATGACCTAATCTAACGATCTAATGGATCCATATTCTGATTCTCTGTACAGACCAAGATGTTCATCCAAAAGATCTTTAGCTTTCTCTAGACCATTTAGACTGTTCCATAGGTTTAGTATTAACAGAACGTTCTTCCCCCTATCTGGATAATTACACCCCAGCTCAGCCCTTTAACGTCAGGAATTAAATCTTCTAGTTTGAAGAATCACCTGAATATTTTATTCTCCTAATCCTCTTATTCATGTTTATATTTCAAAACTCATTTGCTTAATCAAGGGTTTTAGAGTTTATCAACGTGATAAAGTCCAATCACTGTGTGGAACTTGACCCCCTGAATTACAGAACGTTGTAATTAGACAGGATTGGATAACAGATACCAGTCTGGTGATGATCCCTTCATGGAGATGTTTTTTTACAGTTCCACAGAGAGAACAAATTCACTTAATGTTTTTTTTGATATGGGGAGCGAGGGAGAGAGTCCTGATGAAGAGGATGGGCAGACAGACGTACAGTTTGTTTCTCAAGATTTCGCTGTAGTGCTCTTATAACACGCAAGTTCATTAGCAATGAATGAAGATGTTAGGGTTTTGTTAGGGTTATTGTAAACCAAACCAAACAAATCAAATTCACACTGATCCCCAATCATTTCGATCCGAACCATCAAATTCCACACTGATCCCAATCATTTCGATCCGAACCATCAAATTCCACACTGATCCCAATTATTCCGATTAGAACCATCAAATTCCACACTGATCCCAATCATTCTGATCCGAACCATCAAATTCCACACTGATCCCAATCATTCCGATCCGAACCATCCAAATAATAAATAAAACATTGGATTTTTACATTGACTTTTCAAAGGAGAGTTTTGAATAATCTGGATTTTACAATTTAACGACCTACAGAAGGTGAAAAATTTGGATTGAATTATTAGGCCGTGTTGAAAAATTTGATTAAAGGAAAAAACATAGTTCAAAAGATAACTTATATGCAACAGTTAAAATGAAAAATACCTGGGGCAAAGAAGTTGGATTGGGACTCCTACCTCCCATTATTTTTGTGAGAAGCACCAGCAACAAGGAAAACTGCTTCTGCCAGGCTTCCTCAGTGCTTCCGCACTATCTTTACTTCAGGAAAGTCCTGGACACTAACCTGGCAGATGAAAACTCTGCTGGTGCTTCTCAACCAAATGATATTGGGAGGTAGGAATAATCTAGCCTAGTTCCAGGTACTTTTTTTGTTGTCTTTTTTTATTAGCGTTTATTGGCTGTAAACCTATCGGAATATCGTTGGTTCGTTACAGTCGTGTCTATATATAATGATGTTGCCATATTATAATGCTGCGAATGAAAAATATTGATCTTTACCAATATATTATGTTACATATTACTGCGCCCCAATGCAGTCCCATCGGTTAAGCTATTGTGGACTTCATTTCCCATAATTCACAGCAGGTTTTTAGTTGTCAGTTGTAGTCGGTAACCTCTAGAGACCGTGACATTGACACAGTGACTGTAAATGAGCAGTCAGTTCTGCCCCCAGACTAGACATGAATTAGCCGTGTGCCGTGTTAACTGATCATATCTGTGCACAGGTGGGACGCAGAGATATCGTCCCAATACAAATGTTACGTTATACAAACCAATCTCATTTTTCTTCCCTCCTGAAGGAATTACATTAAACCATCAGATCTACAGCCTAGTGGCTATGCGGTATGGCAACGCTCTCTTGAAAATCAATTTGGAGAATTTCGCCTGCCTCATGCTGCGCCTGGAAATCAATGAGGGTGAGTGAGTCTATCACATGTTAATGAGCTGGACGGACGCTTTATCGATCGGAACTTCCTGTAAGGGAAACGTTATCATCTTCCCAGATCCTAATTATTCCGTAGCAATGCAAAGGCTCATGGGAGTGAACTGTACACGGATTGTAATTACACCGACCAATCAGATATCAGTGATGTAGATATACTGTTTGTCCTAATCATACAATATACAAACTAACCGTAGTCTAAGCTAGACGCCTCTAAATAATTTTTTAAAAATTCCGTGCCGCTTCTACTCTCATTGGACTCCAATGGAACCCATCTTATAATCGGCTACTATATAGACGATAACAGTTGCCCTTTAACTTGCCAAGCTGCCATGTTGAATCCTTAGCCAATTATAAGCCACTTTTCTTGCCAAAGTGCATCTACCATCACTTTTACATAACGTGGTTAGGGGCATGGCCCACTAGAACGCACTTAATCTCGCACGCAATTGCGAGCGTTATACACGAACTTTGTGCGCGATTCTTGTGCGTCTTTCGTTTGCTGTGTGCGTTTGGCGCATTGTGATTTTGCCGTTGTTCCGTTATGGCAGCGCATCATCAACGCACCACAAAATGGTGAATGCGCTTTACCATGCAATCGTGAACAGACTTTCCTGTGATTTCCATTATAACCAAATCGCATGCGCTAGCGCCAGCGCAAAACGCGCAATAAAAACACGTAAGTGGGTCCTAGCCCTTAGCACTGATGTCTTGCTGCACTGAAGTCCTGAGTTGTGTGGGTTTCCTCCAGGGCGCTCCGGTTTCCCCCACAATCATAAAGACATACTGATTGTATGTGTACATAAAGTGATTAGATTGTAAGCTCTTCAGGGCAGGGCCTGATGTGAATGAATGCTCTGCAGAAATAGCACTAACAAACTTTCTCTGTTCGTACACAGCACATTGTCTGTTTATTAGGTTTAAAATGAGTAGAAGCTATAAACCTCATGTATCTCGTCATTATCATCTCCCTAATCAAGGTGTGTGAGTATTTATCAGGTTAACAATCTTCGTTTCATTTGTGGATATTTCTCATTTTTTCATGCGAATGTTGGTCCAATGGACCCATTTCACATCGCCATGATCGCCATATGACCGCGCCTTCTATGTTATCGGCAAGGTCTAAAATTCTCCAGTGGCCGAATTAACGATTCTTTGTGGGTTATTTGGACGTAGAATGGTTAAACGTTGTTTTGTGTAGGAGATAAACAAGTTTGCACTCGGAAGAGCAGAACAAAATAGTCACATTATTCGATCCATTTACAAGGGAGGAATTGGCTGTGACATCGAGTTTAACCCTTTATAACATGTGCCCAGTACACCGCGAATGTTAACGTGACACATTTGGGGGTGTAATATGTTTCTCAGTTGTAGACCTGGTGAAGATAATTGTTCATTTGGCTTTGAAACAGACAAATTACTGTTCTTTTATTTTTCATTTCTTATTCTGGACTGTTTCTCCTCCCACAGTTTTCAAGCAAAAGACCCGAAATTTGGGACAGACGTGTGGGACACTGTGTGGGAATCATGGCTAGGCAATCAGTTTCTGAATTCCCGGTTTATGGACTTTCTGTGCAGACTTTAATGGACGTGTGTTGCATGCGCAATCTACAATTAATCCCTGCCTCTTGATGCATTCAGAGTGGCACAGGCACAGGTTTTAAACACTAGAAATAATGGCAAACTGTGGTCTCCATGCATGTGGCCTTTTATTAAAAAGGACACACTAAAGTCTAGCTGCAGTCTATAAAGGCCAACATCAGATGTTGGAAATGAGGGTTACTCCTGTATTGGGCCAGAGAGGCTTCTGGGGTCTGGAGACCCAGGCTAATAAAGTAATTGTAATTTAATTTAACTTTTAATGACTTCCTAACATGGAACTAAATCTGCCCCAAGTAACTGACATGACGTCACAACGTCACTCCATAAGGCGTCTGCTGCGGTGCACTACAACAGAGCTGCCGGGGGGTAATAATGACAGAGATGACGAGTAGAGATGGACAAACTTTCGAACGTTTGGTCCATTTTCGAACTTTCGAACTATGTGGAAAGTTCCAAAACGGACCCAATAAAGTCAATGGGAGTCAAATAGTTCGAAAAGTTTGATTGAAATACAATTAAAATATCAATGGTAACTTAATGTGTAATGGCTGTGGGACCTGGGAGGAAATGGTCTGGGGAACACGTTGAATATCAGGACTTTCAAAAACTTTATTTCACTCTCACACTTGCTACTTTCAAGCTCTCGCATCGAACATTCAATAATTATTCCATAAACGACTTGTAGATTCAATAATTCGATATTTACTTGCGTATTGGTAAACAGATATTTTATTTGCATTATCGATAATTCATATTTACTCACGTATTGGTATAATGACATTTTACTCACATATTCGATAATTTGATATTACTCGCTTTTGGTATAATAGACATTTTACTCACATATTCGATAATTCGATATTTACTCACGTATTGGTATAATAGACATTTACTCACATATTCGATAATTCGATATTACTCGCGTATTGGTATAATAGACATTTTACTCACATATTCGATAATTCGATATTACTCGCGTTTGGTATAATAGACATTTTACTCACATATCGATAATTCGATATTTACTCGCGTATTGATATAGAATTTTACTCGCATACTCGATAATTCGATATTTACTCACGTATGGTATAATAGACATTTTACTCACATATTCGATAATTCGATATTTACTCGCGTATTGGTAAATAGACATTTTACTCGCATACTCGATAATTCGATATTTACTCGGTAATGGTAATAGACATTTTACTCACATATTCGAAATTCGATATTTACTCGCGTTATTGGTATAATAGACATCTTACTCACATATTCGATTAATCGATATTTCCTCGCGTATGGTATAATAGACATTTACTCACATATTCGATAATTCGATATTACTCGCGTATTGGTATTATAGACATTTTACTACATATTCGATAATTTGATATTACTCCCGTATTGGTATAATAGACATTTTACTCACATATTCGATAATTCGATATTTACTCCCGTATTGGTTAATAGACATTTTACTCACATTTCGATAATTCGATATTTACTCGCGTTTGGTATAATAGACATTTTACTCAACATATCGATATTTACTAACGTATTGGTATAATAGACATTTTACTCGCATATTCGATAATTCTATATTACTCGCTATTGGTATAATAGACATTTTACTCGCATATCGAATAATTGCGATATTTACTCACGTATTGGTTATAACAGATATTTTACCGCATATTCGATTATTCTATATTTACTCCCGTATTGGTATAATAGACATTTTACTCGCATACTCGATATTCGATATTTACTCGCGTATTGGTATAATAGACATATTTTACTCGCATAATCTAAATATCGATCGGAACTTCCTGTAAGGGAAACGTTATCATCTCCCCAGATCCTAATATTCCGTAGCAACTGCAAAGGATCATGGGAGTGAACTGTACACTGATTGTAATTACCCACCGACACAACAGATATCAGTGATGTAGATATACTGTTTGTCTCCTAATCATACAATATTACAACCTAACCGTAGTCTAAGCTTAGAGCCTCTAAATAATTTTTTAAAAATTCCGTGCGCTGTTTACCTCTTCATTGGACTCAATGGAACCCATCTTATAATCGGCTACTATATAGACGATAAACAGTTGCCCTTTAACTTGCCAAGCTGCCATGTTAAATCCTTAGCCAATTATAAGCCATTTTCTTGCAAAGTGCATCTTACCATCACTTTACATAACGTGGTTAGGCATGGCCCCACTAGAACGCACTTAATCTCGCACGCAATTGCGAGCGTTATACACGAACGTGTGCGCGATTCTTGTGGTCTTTCGTTTGCGTGTGCGTTTGCACGCATGTGATTTTGCCGTTTTCCGTTTATGGCAGCGCATCATCAACGCACCAAAAATGGTGGAATGCGCTTTACCATGCAATCTGGAACAGACTTTCCTGTGATTTCCATGATAACCAATCCGCATGCGCTATCGCCAGCGCAAAACGCGCAAATAAAAACACGTAAGTGGGGTCAAGCCCTTAGCACTGATGTCTTGCTGCACTGGAAGTCCTGAGTTGTGGGGGTTTCCTCCAGGCGCGCTCGGTTTCCCCCACAATCATAAAGACCATACTTGATTGTATGTGTACATAAAGTGATTAGATTGTAAGCTCTTCAGGGCAGGGCTCCTGATGTGAATGAATGCTCTGCAGAAATAGCACTAACAACTTCTCTGTTCGTACACACGCACAATTGTCTGTTATTAGGTTAAAATGAGTAGAAGCTATAAATAAACCTCATGTATCTCGTCATTATCATCTCCTAATCAAGGCTGTGTGAGTATTTATTCGGTTAACAATCCTTCGTTTCATTTGGGGATATTTCTCATTCTTTTTCATGCGAAGTTGGTCCAATGGACCCTATTTACATCGTCATGATCGCAATCTGACCGCGCCTTCTCTGGTTATCGGCAAGGTCTAAAATTCTCCAGTGCCCGAATTAACGATTCTGTGGGTTATTTGGACGTAGAATGGTAAACGTTTGTTTTGTGTAGGAGATAAACAAGTTTGCACTCGGAAGAGCAGAAACAAATAGTCACATTATCGATCCATTACCAAGGGGAGGAATTGGCTGTGACATCGAGTTTAAACCTTTATAAACATGTGCCAGTACAACCGCGAATGTTTAACGTGACACATTGGGTGTTGAATATGTTTCTCAGTTGTAGACCTGGTGAAGATAATTGTCATTGGCTGTGAAACAGACAAATTACTGTTCTTTCTATTTTTTTCCTCTTATTTCTGACTGTTTCTCCTCCCACAGTTTTCAAGCAAAAGACCCGAAATTGGGACAGACGTGTGGGACACGTGTGGGATTTACATGGCTAGGCAATCAGTTTCTGAGTTTCCCGGTTTATGGACATTTCTGTGCAGACTTTAATGGACGTGTGTTTGATGCGCAATCTACAATTAATCCCTGCCTCTTATTGCATTCAGCAGGGCACAGGCACAGGTTTTAAAACTAAGATAATAATGGCAACTGTGGTCTCCAGCATGTGGCCTTTATTAAAAAGGACACACTAAAGTCTGAGTGCAGTCTATAAAGGCCAACATCAGATGTGGAAATGAGGGGGTACTCCTGTATTGGGCCAGAGAGGCTTCTGGGGTCTGGAGGACCCCAGGCTAATAAAAGTATTGTAATTTAATTTAACTTTTAATGACTTCCTAACATGGAACTAAATCTGCCCAAGTAACTGAACATGACGTCACAAGTCACTCCATAAGGCCGTCTGCTGCGGGTGCACTACAACCAGAGCTGCCGGGTAACTAATGACAGAGATGCGAGTAGAGATGGACAAACTTTCGAACGTTGGCATTTTCGAACTTCGAACTTGTGGAAAGTTCAAAAACGGAACCTAATAAAGTCAAGGGAGTCAATAGTTCGAAAAGTTTGATGAAATACAATTAAAAATCAATGGTAATTCATGAAAGGCTGGGACCTGGAAATGGTCTGGGGAACACGTTGATATCCAGGCTTTCAAAAACTTGATTTCACTCTCCCATGCTACTTTCAAGCACTCGATTCGAACATTAAATAATTATCCTAAAATAAACGCTTGTAGATCAATAATTCGATATTTAATTGCGATTGGTCTTATAACAGATATTGTATTTGACATATGCGATTAATCCATATTTACCACGTATTGGTATAATAGAAATTTTACTCACATATTCGATAATTTGATATTACTTCGCTTATTGGTATAAAGAATTTTACTACATATTCGATAATCGATATTTACTCAGTTTGGTATTAATGACATTTACTCCATATTGCGATAATTCGATATTACTCGTATTGGTATAATAGACATTTTACTCACATATTCGATAATTCGATATTACTCGTGTATTGGTTAATAGACATTTTACTCACATATTCGATAATTCGATATTACTCGCGTATTGGTAAATAGACATTTTACTCGCATAATGATATAATCGATATTTCGCGTATTGGTATAATAGACATTTACTCAAATATTCGATTAATTCGATATTTACTCGCTATTGGTATAATAGACATTTACTCGCAACATTCGATAATTCGATATTTTACTCGTATTGGTATAATAGACATTGTACTCACATATTATAATTCGAATGATTTACTCGCGTATTGGTATAATAGACATTTACTACATATCGATATTCGATATTACTCGCGTATTGGTATAATACGACATTTTACTCATTCATTATTCATGTTAGATAATTCGATATTTACTCGCGTATTGGTTATTATAGAACATTTTACTCACATATTCGATAATTTGATATATCCCGTATTGGTATAATTAGACAATCTTTACTCACATATTCGATAATTCGATATTTACTCACGTTTGGTATAATAGACATTTACTCACATATTCGATAATTCGATATTTACTCGCGTATTGGTATAATAGACACTTTTACTCACATATCGATATTTACTCACAGTATTGGTATAATAGACATTTTACTCGCATATTCGATTAATTCTATTTTACCGGTATTGGTTATAATAGACATTTTACTCGCATAATCGATAATTCGATTTACACGTATTGGTATAAAAGATATTTACTCGCATATCGATAATTCATATTTACTCCCGTATTGGATAATAGACATTTTACTCGCATACTCGATAATTCGATATTTACTCGCGTATTGGTATTAATAGACATTTTACTCGCATTACTCGATAATTCGATATTTACTCGCGTATGGTATAATAGACATTTTACTCACAATTTCGATAATTCGATATTAATCGCGTATTGGTTATAATAGACATTTTACTCACATATTCGATAATTCGATATTTACTCGCGTATGGTTATAATAGACATTTTACTCACATATCGATAATTCGATATTTACTCCCGTATTGGTATAATAGACATTTTACTCAATATTCGATAATTCGATATTTACTCGCGTATTGGTATAATAGACATTTTTACTCACATATTCGATAAATCGATATTTACTCGGTATTGGTATAATAGACATTTTACTCGCATACTCGATAATTCGGTATTTACTCGCGTATTGGTATAATAGACATTTTACTCACATATTTCGATAATTCGATATTTACTCGCGTATTGGTATAATAGACATTTTTATCACATATTCGATAATTCGATATTTACTCGGTATTGGTATAATAAGACATTTTACTCACATATTCGATTAATCGATATTACTCCAGTTTGGTATAATAGACATTTTACTCACATATTCGATAATTCGATATTTACTCGCTATTGTATAATAGACATTTACTCACATATTCGATAATTCGATATTTACTCGCGTATTGGTATAATAGACATTTTACTCACATATTCGATAATTCGATATTTACTCGCGTATTGGTTATATAGACATTTTACTCACACTATTCGATTAATTCGATTTTACATCGTATTGGTATAATAGACATTTTACTCACATATTCGATTATCGATATTTACTCCCGTATTGGTATATAATGACATTTTACTCAATATTCGATAATTCGATATTTACTCGCGTATTGGTATAATAGACATTTTACTCACATATTCGATAATTCGATATTTCTCGCGTATTGGTATAATAGACATTTTACTCACATATTCGATAATTCGATATTTACTCCTGTATTGGTTATAATAGACATTTTGACTCACATATTCGATAATTGGATTTTACTCGGTTATTGGTATAATAGACATTTTACTCACATATTCGATAATTCGATATTTACTCCCGTATTGGTATAATAGACATTTACTCACATATTCGATATTGGGATATTACTCCGTATTGGTAAAATAGACATTTTACTCACATATTCGATAATTGGTGTTTACTCGCGTATTGGATAATAGACATTTTACTCACATATTCGATATTTACTCACGTATTGGGATAAAAGACTTTACTCACATTATTCGATAATTCTATTACCGTATTGGTGATAATAGGACATTTTACTCACATATTCGATAATCGATATTACTCACGTATTGGTATAATAGACATTTTACTCAATATTCGATAATGGATATTTACTCCCGTATTGGTATAATAGACATTTAACTACATATTCGATAATTCGATATTTACTTGCAGTATGGTATAATAGACATTTTACTCACATATTCGATAATTCGATATTTACTCGCGTATTGGTATAATAGACATTTTACTCACACTATTCGATTAATTCGATATTTACTCGGTGTATTGGTATACTAGACATTGTACTCGCATATTCGCACGCCTTAACGGTTTCTCGAACATTCGATTAATTATCGAAAAATCCGGAAAATCATCGAAAATCCGGGTCCGGGAGATAGTTCGATTAAGTCGAGTAGTCAGTTCGAGCTTGAATAGATCAGCTCAAACT
>JAACNH010004605.1:0-23424 GCA_019447015.1 Hymenochirus boettgeri | reverse complement strand
AGGTAAGGTAAGTAATGCTCGGGGGGGATTTTCTGGCAATACTATTATAGCATTTTGGGGACTGGGGAAGCATTGCCTATAACACTACTAAAAGATGTATTAAAGGGTAACATCAGACCTTTAATTAAATAATATTTGCAGCAGTTAGCCAACATCACATGATTGGACCACTGGAGGGTGCTACAAGGTGGGAAGCAGTCATGAATTCAGTAAAGTGAGTTCTCAGCGAGGCCTATAATTACACACTTGCTTCTTGATTTCAACAATTAGGGCTGTTAAATTCAAGAAAGCCCCCACTTTGTATTTGTTACAACGATGGCCGTATATATGTTACGGAATTGCCCTCTCCAATAAAAAACATGGGAAAAAAAAAAAAAAAAAAACAGTACCACAGGGCCCATTCACAGGCCCCCAACTAAACAGTAAAATGAAAGCCGGATGTGAGACCAAGATCTCACCAGTCAAGTTCAGTTCGCAACGGTTGTCTCTCCTGCTCCTCCGCACTTCTTCTAGGCTTTGCCTGTGCACGGGGTTAAATTTAGATTTTTTATTTTATCTACTTATTTTTATTTATATTTTATTTAATCTATCCTGTTTAGGAACAACAACTCCGCCCCCCATTCTTTGTAAATGAAAGTACAATGTTTAAGGGGCTTGGACTTTTGTTTGAAAAAAAAAAAAAATTTATATAGCTAAGCCTGTAGGCCCAAAGAGCCTGGTGCCCTTGGCCCACCCCCTAAATGCAGACCACACCCATTTTCTTTTTTGGGGGGAGGAGGTTGGATTGGTGGGAGGAGGTTGACTAACAGTAAAAAAATAGTAAACCCGGCCTTGGGTTTAATGTTTTCATTTGAAAAATAATAAGTAGCAAACATCTATAGGCCCTGTGTAACTAATATCAAAAACTGGATGAAAATAATTAAACATGCCAGTGCCAAGGGCTATTCCTTCACTTCTGTTAAACTGTTGTAACAACAAAAACAGTAACTTCCCGCTTAGAATAAAGGGCTTTATCTGCCATGATGAGATAAGGAGCTGCTGCTTACAGTTCCAGAATAGGGTGGGGGTGCGAGTTGACATCACTGCCTGACCAGTAGATACTAGACTTCCCTATTCTACTCATATATCCTGTCAATGAACTGCAGGTCAGGTCAGCCTATACGTTATGACAGGCAGCAAAAGTGCGCACGCACTACTCACATGTTGCCCCGCACTGCCCTCCCAGGAGGTTTCTAAGAAGAAGTTCTGGCTGTAAAATAAAACTCCTCGGAATCCTCCTCCAGGCTGCTGTACCTGCTGCGGCTGCTCATACGGCTACTCCACGTCCATCTCGTCCGGGAATCGCCCCTCAGCGGTCTCCGGCACATTGTCCCCCACCACACCTGACGGGCTGTTCCCTGCACTGAGCGGGGGAGGAAAGTTCGCTGGAGGGAAGCAAGCGGCCTTATTCAAAGCGTGCGGGGAAGCTGGCCCGGCCGGTGTTGCACCAAAGTTCAGAATCGTCTGGCCAAGTGAGCAAACGTGCGATTCGCCCTAATAGTGGTTGTTTTTGCTTATCGGGAAAACGGTGGGCTTAGAGGAAAAAGAGCTGCAAAAATCACAGAGCCACTCGCGCTCTATTTCCCCCCACATGTAGGCACGGGCGGCCTCGCATGCCTAGTTAGAAAATCCGGCCCTGAGTGTGGCATTAAGATGTTTTCTGAGCATGTATCTCCTGAAACCAGATCACATATACTGATGATTTTGATACACTGTGATGTTCTGGATGTACCACCATTCCTGCTTGCAGATGTGGTATTACTCATCACTCGCACTTTCTTTTTCATATGGAAGCCAATTCCGTCTTCCCTAATTATGTATGTTGTTTTATAATTTTATTATAAAGCGCTACATGGGTACGCAGCGTTTGTCATTGGGAAATACAGAGTAAACCAACAGGGGGATATGTGCAAGCAATAAAAAATTAAATTACAATCTCAACATCAGTTAAGAACACAGATATATAAATTAGGATAAATTGATAGTCATTGCCCTTTACCAATTAGGAATGACGATCCCTGCCCCAAAGAGCTTTACAATATAAGTGATTAGTCACCAATTAGTTCTGATTGTTATAAGCCTTCACATCACATATTTACAACACAGCAACGTCCCTGTTGACCCTAATCTTAAACTGGCTCCATTACCTCAACTCAGAAAAATCAGTAGAGGATTCACCAAAATAGAGTCAATTCAAAAAAATCTAAAAATCAGTTCATTATCTTCTTTTCCAATAAAACTGTACATGTTCTACAATTTATAGATATATACGAACATTGACTGCAAACAGAAACAAACTATTAAATAAGGGATTGGGCTTTTGTGCCGAGTTCCCGATTGGATACACTAACAATTGGAATTGACTTAATGCTTTTTTCGACCGCCTTAGGTTAAAAGCGCATTTTGCTCCAAACACATAGGGGAAGAGAGGATGTTGGGGATTGTGGATTTAAACCTCAGGACTTTAATCTTTATAAAAAAATCTAAATTTGTTCCACAGACACAATCCTACTATAGAAACCTATGTAGCGAGAGTTTTAAAGGGACATTTCAGCACTTACTAATAACAAGGAGGTTACTAGCTAGATCTAATTTAAGCCATGATGAATTTCTGGCATAGAGCAGTTAAAACAATATCCAGATATCACGATCAAACCGTCCGATAGGGCGGGGCGATCGTGAACATTGAATATGAGTACTACATAGGTGAGATATGAACACAATTATCAGATTCATGTCATATTAAACTTAAATGGGGACCTGTTTGGGATTATCTCCAGAGTTATTGATAAATCTTGTTGAATATGTTAATAAAGGTGGGTAATACATATGTTCATTAAAGGATACACAATGGTATCTAATCCGGGTTACTCCCTCCTTTATACCTGCCAAGGTGCACAAGAACCCGTCCAGCCTCCAGGACGTCCAATTGTGGCGGGCATAGATTCTGTGTTCTGCCCAATGGCCGTCCTCCTGGACAGGGTTCTTGCGCCCTTGGTACGGGGGGGTCTGTCATATCTTCAAGATACTCAGGATTTTCTCAAAAAGCTGGCTAATGTGAAGGTTGCTACCAATGAGCCTATTCTGATGGCTCATTAGATGTGGGTAGCTTATATACCTCTATACCCCACCATGAGGGTATTCTGCCTGTGAGGAAACTATTGATTGAAAGTAATATATATAACTGTGATCAAATTGAATTTTTTATGGAATGGTGGACATCATACTTACCCGTTCCTATTTAGGTTCGACAAGGATTTACCAGCAACTGCGTGGCACTGCCCTGGGGTCCAATGTCGCCCCGTCATATTGCTAACGCCTTCATGTTTCGGAGGAGGTGGACAGATATGTGCTTCCTATCTTTCCAGGCACTGTTGTGCTGGTGGAGGTACATAGACGATGTCTTTGTGCTGTGGCGGGGCGACAGTTGCGACACTCAAGGGAGTTCCACTGCGCATTGAACACATTGCATCCTAATATTCAGTACACACTCTTGAATGTAGTACAGAAAGCCATTTCTTTTCTAGATGTCCATGATAGTGCAAGAAGCTGGGTCCAAACTGAGTTATACTCGAGCCTACTGACCGGAAACAATTACTTATGGATTACTAGTTTACATCTGCTAACACAATTAAATCATTACCCATCAGTCAGTTTGGGAGAGAGTGACAAAAATTGTCTCTCACCCCAGCACGTAGGTCCCAACAAATGGCTGATAGTATTCCAAATTCAGACCAGAGGGTACCTCCCAAGATTCTGAATAAGCATTACCAAGGCATGTAAAAAGACCCGACGCCAAGAATAGGGAGGCGTGGATCCTTTGTTACTCAATATTCACTACAAAGCCCGGCTTTATCAATAGTTGTGTAAGGAGACTTGGGATCTCCTTAAGGAAGGTTTCCCGACTGTTGGGGAGTTTTCAGTACCCCCCTCATTTCTTACAAGAGGGGGAAAACACTTTATAACCATTTGGTGAGTTCAGACACCGGATGAATCACAAAACGGGTATGGGCATCCATGGGATGTTTCCTTGCAGAGTGGCAAACAATGTTACCAGTGATTTAAAACCAAAGAGTTTTACATCCCCACACTAGAGAGGTATTCCCTTGAGAGGGTATTATTTACTGTGAGTCCAAATATGTTGTTTATGCGGTACTCTGTCCTTGTGACAAAATTTATGTTGGTGAGATACTCCAGCCGATATAAAAAAAAAAAAAATAGGATTTCTCAACATAAGTCTAGCATCTCAAACTGCCATAAAACACTAAATTACCTGTACATGTACATTTCACGAGGCCCAACATAAAGAAGCGACCTGCGATTCTCTGGTTTTGGAATCTGTTCCAGACCAAGAGGGGGGGAGATAGGGAAACTTTTGTTGAGGAGAAGAGAAGTCTGTGGGTACATAGACCGAATACCTTGTACCTACAGGCCTAATCGTGATTACGATTTACATGTATATTTATGATTAATTGTCAATTATAACTTCCTTTGATGTGCCAATAAGCATTAGGATAGTTGGCATATTAGATACCCATTTGGGGTCCTAAAGTCCCTCCTTAGCGTCTTCTATTGTCCATTTTTCTCTGTTAGGACTATGTAAATAATTAATGTTAATTATGTATTACACCTGAATTGTGAGTGACGAGTGGGTGGGGGTTTGAGTGTCTATAATCATGTGACTTGGAAATGTGTTCATTATATTTTTGTCTTATATAATATGGCGTTGGAACTGTTGGCTGATAAAGGGACAGATGGTTCCCGAAACGTGCCTGATGTACAGTTCGCACTTTAAAGTATTGATCTAGCAACTCTGGAGTGCGGGGTGTTTGTATATGATTATATCTAATTATATACGGTATATATATTATCTGCTCATTTCAAAAACAGCACACTGGAAAATAGAGAATTTCAATGTGGCTGCCAACTTTTAAATGAGATTGTTTCTCCCGAGACTGCATTGACTAGAGCTTGTTATGTATAATAGCTATGGAATCACATATATTTCTCGTGACCACGATCCGGGAGAGTAGACATTTATTACAGGTGCCAATTTTTTTTGGGTTACATTTTTCTGCTTTTATACTTTAAATATTGACTTAAAACATTGGTATTATTTAGGTTTTAACGTGTTCTACAATGGTATTAAAATTGTCTTTTGGCTCTGATTCAAAAAATGAGATGTTAATATTTATTAGATGTAACATTGGACTAAGCATGAGAGCGTGTTTAATAAAAGTCATTAAACGTGCAAAGTTTTCAGTAACCAGTGGATGTTACGTCAATGAGTAACCCTATAAATAGCTAACATCTGATTGGTTCTGCATCAATAGCATAGGCAAATGTTTGCAGTTGCCCTACAGATGCAGGAATGGTTAAACAGAGCTGGATATCCCACTAGGCAAAAGTCCAGCCCAGGAGAATCAGGGGCCCCAGTTAGCTGAAGGAAAATTATTACAGTTTTTAATTAATCTCAAAAAAATAATAAATAATAAAACACTGTTTATTAAAGGGCAGTCCATCTCGAAAACTAAATTCATTAACTGGCCCCACTGTATATACCTTACCTCTCTGCTCCTTATGGTTCTCCGCAGTGCATTTTCAAATTCCCGGAAAGTGAGAGAAGGAGCTGTCAGTGAGTCATCCAGTCCTTGCAGTTTCCTTAATCTCAGTAAGGCGCAGGGGAGTCTTCCCTCCCTCCCCATGAGACCATCGGATCCATCCTCTGCAGGCATGGCACCTAGTATGAATCCCTTTGGCCAGCTCCCTGCAACACTTCGCCAAGCAGGGAGCTGAACAGAGATGACATGGGAGAGAAGGATATTTATATCTAAGCATATATTTTTAATAAAAAATCGGTGGTTAGGGTGGCCAGGGGTCACCTACCTTATACCAAAACTTCATTTTTATTGTGGACATGCCCTTTTAAACACAGCAGTATCTGTGTTTACCTACTTAGTGTGTTTGTACCTAGCTTTAGAGATGGGTTAGCGTGTGTGAGTTACTCAATACTAGGTAAGAATGGGGTGGTAGGATTAATATCTTCTACTCTTAGAAAATTATACTTTTTATCCTCAAGGTTGTTTTAAAGGGTACGTGTGTACTTTAAAAATGTAATCCTTCCTGCACATGAATTACAGTAAGATTGTTCCAAAAGCCTTAAAGGAAATAGCTATAGCTGTAACATAAGAGTGAAGTGTCGGAGATTCCAGCGGGCAGCGGGGGATCGGTAAAAAGTAAGGTCTTTGGTATCTTCATTCCCGGACCCTGCAATATGATTGAAGATCGGAGGTAAGGCATAGCTCCTTTAACCTCAGGCTTCATCCAATTGTTTGAGAGTGAACTTGCCTTTAACAACTTAATTTTTAAAAGAAACATACATTTTTATTGGCTCTGTTTCTATTGATGCTAGTTTTTACATTAAATGTGTACTAACACCATATCCAATTGTGGCTTTATAAATTTCAAAAATATCAGCTGATAAGGCCCTTGAAGTTCAAAACCAATTTACAGGGAAACATTTCTAAAAATAAAACTCTAAGCAGAACGAAACAGAAACATTTTCTCTAGGCTGTAAAAGGAAATCCTTTTACAACGTTCCTAGGAGGCTAAAGGTAAAATTATGTTTCAAAAGTCATTGGTATGAAAAGACACATTTAATAGAGGAAATAAAAAATACACACAAAGGAGGAATTGTGTGAAAAGAGTTGGAAAAATCTCCAAAATGGAACAAAAAGAGTGTTTCCATTTAGTTTTTAATACGTACTAAAAATCTTTCTCTCTAACAACTGGATCAATCTATCCAACGTAGACCATAAATGTAACCTACAGTGTAACCATATGTGTGAGAGAAACTGCCAGACATCCATCTATTTAGAAGTAGTTAAGAAGCATTTGTATGACCGGTGGTTTCACAAGACATCCCCCTTTGTAATAAGAAACGTTACAGTATTTTGGATCGGTCAAAGGGTTTATAAATCATTCAGAAAGGTCACGTTGACAAAGAGTTATTACAGGAGGAGGTAAGGAGGCCGTTTTAATGTAAGACGGGAGATCTTTGGGATCCAATACAATATTAACATTCTACTTGAAGACATGTGATTGATGTAAGGAAAAAAGATTTGAAGAATATTATGAAAAAAATATAAACTTTAAATGTTTGAATTACCGTATGTATTTCATGTGTTTTTTTAATATCGGATTAAAAATTGTGTAGTCAATACATTTTTGTTGCTATGGTCATTTATACCCCAAACACGTTCAAGGAGAATTAAATAAAAGTTCTGCAGGGAGATGTAAAAAGTTCTTAATAAAAATGGTGCTAATTTTGCCCCAACCAATCAGATGTTATCTTCGAATGGTTAAAAAAGATCTGATTAGTTGGTGGGCAAAATTAGCACCAGGTTTTAATGATAAGAAACTTTTATTACATTCCCGTTTTATCATTAAAAATGGGGGCTTACCGTATTTTGCCCCAACCAATCGATCTATTTATTTACATTTGAAAGCTAACATCTGATTGGTTGGGGCAAAATGAGACACATTTTTAATGATAATAACTTTTATTGAACAACCCTGATTGTGTTTTAAATTTATAGACCAAAAGAGAAGTTGCAAATAATTAATTTATGTTAAGTCTCTGTAATACCCAAGTATCACTTCAAACACAGATAACCCAATTTTTACCATTCTATTCACCTATACCCAAGACCCTGTTTGCCAGGACACCTCAACCGGTTGCCCCTAGGACTTAGAAGCAAGATAATTTGCTGAGGCTGGGGCTACTCAAGAAGAATGGAGAAAAACTAGGCAGAACTGGGCAATAACCAGCTTGGCAGCTGGAGAAAAGGAATTAACAGCAGAGTAGTACAAGAGGAAAGGTGGAGACAAAGTCAGGTTTGGAGCCAATTGTGGTACAAAAGAAGAGTCGGGTGTGTGTGCTCTGCCCTGATAGGAATGGCTAGGAGTCTTGGTCGAGCCTTAAGCCGGGGAGTACTGAAGCTGGGCTTCCTTAAATGCACTACTGTGCACTGGAGAGCATGAGTTTCTAGGCACTTTTTACACTCCCTGCCATAGCTTTGGCTAAGGAGGAAACACATTTTTTATACCCTGGACGAAAGTCTAGGGCCTAACTGGTCCCATCCAACACATTCATTTCTATTATCCTCATTTATTTAGCACTAGTGTCACAAGCCTCTTTTTGTTTTATGGTCATGTCCGGGCGGGATTGCTGGGTCTTTTTTTAGACCTTTTGCTTATTCCAATTGAGGCCCCATCGGATTCTTCCTGGTGGCAGCTGGGAGCAGAGAGAAAGAGAGGGCAAGGTTGGAAAGGTCTCTAAAGTCTACCGACTAAAGAGATCTATGAAACCTCTCTTTAGTCCTACGACCTGCAGCTAGGGACATAAGGGAGAGGCAAACAGATCTCAAACTACTTGCCTTTTGTGCACTTGTTGTAGTTTCACAATAGCACGTACCCTGAGCTTTCAATAAAAAAAAAAGATGATATACACCAAGAGAAAAAAAAGTTCTGTCTTCATAATTTTCCATGGATGAGCACTTCAAATATCCTCTTCCGTTTCGTGTAACTAATCTCCTCATGTGCATTGGTATGCAGAGCTGTGTGCATATAATGTACTTCATGGAAACTGTAATCTTGGTTCTGATGCCATGCTGCCTGTATTTTCCTTTGACGTGTGCAATATCACCAACAAGATCTAAAGGTGCATGCCCTGATCTTTTTCCTTCCTAATTATGACTTGGATGAACACCACCAGCTGACCTTTTTCCTAACTCTTATTTTCCCCCTCCCCAGACCATCCAGCCTGTGGTTTAGTTTTTGCCTGACCTGCTTGCCCTCTACGTTTAGTATACTAACCCAAATCTTGATCACCAGTGGGGAATTCTTGGGATTTGGTGACCCCTTGCAGCAAAACTTTTCATCTAGGGGAGCAGTCAGCTGTTGTTTGCCTCTTGTATTGATGAAGAATCCCTTAACACAGGAAGAGCCGACTGCAAACCTATCACAGCTGAGCCACATGTTTATCTGGGTAAATATAAAAATGTTATAATCATCTGGAAACTGTAAGGATCGATGTGTGCTACCGTCACAATGGTGCTCATTTGGCATACATATCATTACTACACTTAGAAAGTTTACATTGACATAGATTAAACATTAATATGGATGCACAATCAAATAAAAGGATGCAGTGATTATTCTTTCATTTTCCGACTTTGGATTGTAAAATGGAACAAGTATTAAATATTTTAACAGGGAAAATGAAAATAGAGCAGACTAATTTTGCCAGCTATGTGCAGAAAACAGACACACATTGGCAGTGATGTTGCAAAAATTACCAACAGGACAAGGCTGACATATATTTACCCTGCCTGATCAATATTGTATTTCATTTCTAATATAACATTAGCATTATTCCACAAAATGGTCTATCTGGTCCTGCCATGAAATTGTTACAATCTCAGCACCCTATCATAAACAAGGAATGAATGAATGTCTATTCCTATGAGCACACGTGTTACAATTCTCAGCACCCTATCATAACAAGGATGAAATGAATGTCTATTCCTATGGACATGTTGTTACAATATCAGACACCTATCATAAACAAGGAATGAATGAATGTCTATTCCTATGAGCACATGTGTTACAATCTACAGCACCCGATAATAAACAGGAAATGAAGAATGTCTATTCCTATGAGCACATGTGTTACAAATCAGCACCCTATCATAAACAAGGAATGAATGAATGTCTATTCCTATGAGCACACGTGTTACAATCTACCACCACCCTATCATAAACAAGGAGAATGAATGTCTATTCCTATGAGCACATGTGTTTCAATCTCAGCACCCTATCATAAACAAGGAATGAAGAATGCTATTCTATGAGCACGTGTTACAATCTAGCACCCTATCGAAAACAAGGAATGAATGAATGTCTATTCCTATGAGCACACCTGTTACAATCTCAGCACCGTATTTTAACACAGGAGTGAATGAATGTCTATTCCCATAAGCACAAGTGTTACGTATAACACACTCTTCATAAACAGGAATGAATATGAACGTCTATTCCTATGAGCACACGTGTTACAATCTCAGCACACCCTATCATAAACAAGGAATGAATGATGTCTATTCCTATGAGCACACGTGTTACAATCTCAGCACCCTATCATAAACAAGAATGATGAAGTCTATTCCTATGAAGCACGTTTACAATCTCAGCACGTATTTTTAAACAGGAGTGATATGAATGTCTATCCCATAAGCACAGTGTTACGTCTAGAAACACTATCAAAAAAAAGGAATGAGGGAACATCTATTTCCCATGAGCACACGTGTTCCAATCTCAGCCACCCTGATCAACAAACAAGGAATGAATGAATGTCTATTCCCATGGCACACGTGTTACAGTCTAAAAACACTATCATAAACAAGAATGAGTGAACGTCTATTCCCATGAGCACCACATGTTACAAATCCTAGTACCCTATCATAAATCAAGGAATGAATGAGATGTCTATTCCTATGAAGCACCACGTGTTACAGTCCTAGCACCACTATCATAAAACAAGGAAATGAATGAAGGTGTCTATTCCAATAAGCACGTGATACAATCTCAGCACCCTATCATAAACAAAGAATGAATGAATGTCTATTCCATGAGCACACATGTTACAGTCTAAACACACTATCATAAACAAGGAATGAGTGAACGTCTATTCCCATGAGCACACGTGTTACAATCCTAGCACCCTATCATAAACAAGGAATGAAAATGTCTATCCTATGAGCACATGTGTTAAATCTCAGCACCTTATCTTAAATAAGGAGTGAATGAATGTCTATTCCTATGAGCACACGTGTTACAATATCAGCGCCCTATCTAAAACAAGGAGTGAATGAATGGCTATTCCTATGAGCACACGTGTTACAATCTAACGACCCTATCATAAACAAGGAATGAATTAATGTCTATTTCCATGAGCACACGTGTTACAGTCTAAACACACTATCATAAAAAGGAATGAAAGAATGTCTATTCCCATGAGCACGTGTTACAATCTAAGTACCCTATCATAAACAAGAAATAATGAATGTCTATTCCCATGAGCATGTGTACAATCTCAGCACCCTATCATAAACAAGGAATGAATGAATGTCTATTCCCCATGAGAGTGTTACACATCTAAGTCTCCCCTAACATAAACAGGAATAAATGAATTCTATATCCCATGAGCATGTGTTTACAATCTCAGCACCCATCACACAACAAGGAATGAATGAATGTCTATTCCCATGTGAACACATGTTTTCTTGTTTTGTCTTTTATAGATGGTGAACTTTATTCATATCTATGAACATTGGGTGGTTTTATTTCAGTGCAGCCCTAATAAGTTTTTTTTTTATTAACACATAGGTCAATATTAGTAATGGACCCGACCCTTAACACGAGTTTGCCACCGAACTTCTATAAATTCGGACAACTCAAACTATTCAAACTAGTTTGGGTTCCAACTAGTTCATTTTCAAACTCGCAGTCAGATTTCTATCGAGAGTTTGTATTCTCGAAAATCCTTGAGGATTCTCGCATTTGGACATTCAAGGATTACGAACGACCAAAATCCTGTGGCCAGCGTTCCGGGGTTCCCCGCTCAAACCGGAACTCCTCCCAGGGCCTTAGAAGGACCTTGGTGGCCCAAGGAAGCAGGAAAACACTTTTTGGGCTTAAGAGTCACCGGCGCTGAATAGGGACTCCTCTCCCAGCACTTATAAGTGCCATTGTGGCCTTTGAAGGGCCCTTGTGTATTGGTCTATAAGTGCCAGGGAGAGGAGGCACTTTCAAGGGCCACAATGGTCCTTCTAAGTACCCGGGAGGAGGTTGAGACGCAGGTCTCACGAATGTCCGCAGTGAGATTTTGTCTGATGATAGTCCTTGAAATGGCGAATTTGGGAATCCTCAGATGTTTGAGGATTCTCAAATTCGAACGTTTTGAACATTTGTGGATTACCAAAAATTATGGCCTACAGAAAACCGAAGTAGTGCGTATGTGGGCTACTTCCGTTTTTTGGCTATTTTTCCATCAGCGATGTGTTTGCCAGACCATTTCCCAGGAGATACAGCCATTCAAGTAAGTTAACAACCTTTAGTGTATTTAAAATTCATCCAAACATTTCAAACTATTATGCTCCCATTGACATCAATGGGCGTTCATTTCCGAACCTTCCGAACTTTTACGAAGTTCGCCATCTCTAGTCAATATATTTGTAAAGCCCCATACACATGATAGATAAATTGTTGGCCAAAATGGGCCAACCAAAGACCATTGTGGCAATAATCGAGATAGGTGTATACAGGCTGTAAAGCGGGGTACCACACGTTTAACGATAAAAGGATGATCGTTGGAAATGAGGGTCCATGTTTAGTGGAAAATAACATTATATTTTAACTTTCTTAGTTTAAAATTATGCCTATCTAGTTATTCTACATATTATCTTCCGTTTTGAAAAATCTGTTATTTATAACCTGCTCATTGACTTTTGTTATTACCCTTTGTTATTCCCTGTTCTTGACTTTTTTTTTGACATTGGAGCTGACATTTCAGGTTCTATAAACGGTCCTTTTTTCCCAGAATCGCAACTAACATGGAATGTTCCTAACATTAATTTCTACTGATTGGCTGTTGGGTAGGTCAAACATGCTCGATCTCTAATGAATCAACCCAGGATGGGCAAAGGGCAAAACCATAACGGTCTCTTTAAGGGTCCTGCAAACGGAAGTCAGTATTTCAGATTTCGAAGCATTTATTTATACACAAATGCTGAATGGGAGGTTAAGAATCATTAGATGTAAAAATACTGATCTTTTTTCTTTAAAGTATATGTATTTGCACTGAACGTCCCCTTTAAAAAAAATGACAGAATCTTCAATTTTGACTGTGCTGCCCAAAGTGTTAAATCTACGTATAGCCATACATTATATTGATGATAACATTTCTGTTAAAACCTCACCCCTGGTTTGTCCTTGCAGATTTAGAAACCTCTATGAGGGAAAGGTCACAGGTCATCAGGCAAAGGAAAACAGAAGTAAATATTTGTTTGTTTATCATTATACAGTCTGTACTGAAAAGAATGAGAAAAGATGTCAACTGCCATTTGTCACACTTTATTAAGACCACACAAATGCTGTATTACCCACAACCCTATTGACTTGGGGAACTCCCAAAATTATTTTTTTTTGTCGTTGTGTTATCCCTTAAACATTATTTCTATATTCCCGCATCACGCGGCTCCTGCCTGTAGCATCCTCCATGTCTAGTATTTACTTTAGGAAAGGAAAGGTCTGAACAACAGTCCGCCACGGTGCTATGAATTATTAATAAGAACAGATGCTAGAGCAGCCGGACGCTGCCCAGTTCAAGGAATTTTGTACGTGTGCGGCACCGAATTATTAATTGCCACTATTATTTTGGAAAACATTATATTGTAGGAGTGTGAGAATACACAATATGGTCATGGTGAAATATTAACCCCGACATTTCCGTAGATACTAACAACAAACGCAGCTGTTGAAGTTGACAAGACAAGTTTGGCATTTTTTAAACCATTTCTGCAGTAGAACTTCAGAAACACAAAAGTGACTATGGAACCCTCCAATGAAACTCACGTTTTTGCTACAGTCATTGGCCAGTGTGTACCCTTGACTGCCATTGAGAGGCTTTCAAAATGCAAAAACCGCTGGCATATGACATGTATGTCATGGTAGCCAAAAAACAGGGAGGCCCTGTTCTTCTGTACTAGCCTGGGCCGTACTGTTACATGATTAATTTGATCTTAAATTCATGTTCATGAGTAACTGTGCAAATTGCAAAGTTACTCATGAACTTTTCCAGGGCTGCGTGTGCGCCCGTGAATATTCAACGGCAGATGTGACAGCTGGTGTATGTCTCCCCCTCCATAGGGGGCCACACATTGACCGTGGTTTTCCATCTGATTGCCCAGCGTCCTATTCGGGCAAACAAACCACAATTTTTTCGGTATCCGAGCAACAGACTAAAATATCAATTGATTAGGCAGAAAAAATGCCATTGGGGTTGGGGGCAGGTAACTGACAAGTGACTAGTTTTTTGTCTAAGGGTGGACATGCCATTTTATTAGAATATAAGAGAATAGGACAAATTAAAGTAGGTCACATATCGGGAGTACAATGTACACATTTAAACAATAAACAATTTATATATACTTACATGTTATGGATATTATTTGAAATAAGTTCAGTTTATTTTCCCGGAGGTAGGCAGATCTCATCCCCATTCTTGGGTAAGTGGTTGTGTCTTGTATCTCAAAAATGAGTTTTCTGGCGGGGACGTGCCCTTTTAATAAAATAAAATTAAGTCATGTATCTGTATGTAGAAGCTAACATGCTTCTTTCTCAAGATAGGGCCATCAATAATAAATTACCCATGTAAATAATAATCCATATAATGGGAAATAACCCCCCAAAAATGAATTAGCAACCCCGAACCCCTGTTAAAATGAATCAATACTTAGCATCAAAAAGTAGGGTAACTTACATTAAAGTAATATATCTTTATAAAAAAAATCATTATAAAATATGTATATAGATATACACAGTTCTCTTGGCACAATTTAAGGCACACAGACGCACAACTAGGAATCAAGGAATAACAACCAAGAAATAATAAATATTTACTGCAACGCTGTCATTTTGTTGTCATACAGCCTGCAAAGCGACCGATGATTTATAAAAGTCTTGATCTTTTTTTTTTTCTGCCTTCTAAATTTTTTTTAGATTTTTACCTTGCCTTTGAGTGCAATAAGATTATTTTTAATTCATTTTGTCCTCAAAGTCTTGACGCGAGGAGGAAAGCAGATCAAACCAGCAAGGAGTAACAGTCACCGTTGGACTTTCACATGAAGAGTAGAAACATTTCCTAAGTAATTGTATGAGGGAAAGCAGGTCTAGCTAGCTGGGCTTTTTTCATTGTGAAGATTCCTGTTGAAACACATCGATGACCATATATGGATCTACCCAAAAACAAGGATAACTATAAAATTAACTATTAAAAATGGAAAGTACCTGGGGCAGGTATCATTTTGTTTAGGAGCTACAGCACATAGTTTTAATTTGAAAAGTAAGTCCTGGACTATTCCTGTGTTAAATATAGTGCTGAAGCCAGGGGAAGACTGGCAGAATCAGTTTCTTTGGGTGGTGATTCTCAGAGAAGCAATATCGGGAGGTAGGAATAACCAGTTGCTACAATCCCTATTCTAAGTACCTTATTTTAATGGTGTTTTAAAAAAAACTTTATACACACAATCAGTTATCCTTAAGTGTCTCTACAGGTTTTCTTATATCAGATTGTAAACTGAAAAATGTAAAACCAATTATGACAGAACAACGACGTTTAATTAAAACCAATCAATTATAATCGGAGGGAACAAAATTAAAATGCTCTTATGCTTCTCAATATGTTGAGCGTTATTAATTATTAATAAAGTTGCACAGCAATAGAAGAAGGGCAAAAAAAAACAATATTTCCAAGGGATTTTTATAGCGATCAACACTTGTGTGCAAACATCGACACTGGTTAAAATCGTGGGATTATAAAATTCAACAAATCATTCTCAAGTAGATCAATTAGTTATCCAGCAGGGGACACTTTCTCAAAACTCTACACAATGAAGGTCTTTTAACCTAGAATAATTGAAAGTGTAATCCCATGGGGTGCTGTAACGACCAGCATTTGTTAAGTCTACTCTAACATTGGCAGGAGCAGCAATGTGATTCTTCTATAGCAAATGAAAAATGTTTTCTATATAAAAAAAATCCCCTCCAATTAAAGATGTATTTTCAACAAGGGAGGTTTTGGGATTCCTTATTGAACTCAGGTACATAGTAATATATCGGTTCATGTTTGGTAAGAAAGGCACCTAAGGCAAAGTGATATTTTGTGTTGTACAAAAGCTTTGGCTGCAACATCAAAAGACCCATCGAAACCAGCAAAGAACCCCAGTAAACCCCCAAAAAGCCCCCAGAAACCCCACATAAAACCAGCAACCACAAAATCCATCTAAACCAGCAATAAACCCCATCAAACCGATCATTAACCCCATCAAACCCATCAATAAACCCCATCTAAACCCATCGATAAACCCTATCTCAATAAATATGCAAAAAGTCCCCAGGAACCCATCATAAAAACCCACAAACCCACAACAAAACCTCACGAGACCCACAAGAAGAAAACACCACAAACAAGCAAAAAACCTCCCTGAAAACCCAGCGAGAAAAACCCCACAAAACCAAGCAAAAACCCAAACCAAACAAAAAACCCCAAAACATCAAAAAACACAAAGTCTAGAAACACCAGCGAAAAACAAGAAACCCCAGGAAACCCATAATAAAAACCCCATCTAAACCAATCAAATAAAATCCCCATTCTAAACCCATCAATAAACCCTATCTAAAACGAATCAATAAAACCCATTATAAACCCATCAAAAAACCTCATCTAAACCAATCAAACAAAAACCTCATAGAGACCACATCAATAAAAACCCTAATCTAAACCAATCAATAAAACCCATCAAACCCATACAAAAAATTCCCCATCTAAACCATTATAACCCCATCAACCAACAATGAAAAACCCCATCGGTAACCAACAATAAAAAAACCCCATCTAAACCATAATAAAACCCATCTAAAACATTTAATAATCCCCATCTACAACCATCGATATAAAACCCTATCTAGCGAATCAATTAAAAACCCCCGTTTAAACCATCAATAAAACCTCATCTAAACCAAGCAAAATCCCCATCTAAAACATCATAAACCCATCATAAACCAATCAATAAAGCCCCATCTAAACCCATCATAAAACCCCATCTAAACCAATAATAATCCCCATGGTAAACCCATCGATAAAACTCATCAACGAATCAATAAATCCCCATTTAAACCCATCATAAACCCACACCATCGTAAAACCATCTCAATAAACAATAAATCCCCATATGTAAACCCATCAATAAAAAACCCATCAAAACCATCAACAAACCCATCTGACCATCAATAAAACCCTCTAAAACACATCACAAAACCCCATTTAAATCCATCATTAAACCCATCTAAACCCATCGATAAACCTTCTAAACGACCAATAAAAACCCCATCTAAACTAAGGAGGGGTTTTTATTTAATAGGAGTATTCTTATTTAAGGAGGGTATTCTGATTAAGGAGGGTTTCTTATTTAAGGAGGGGGTATTCCTATTTAAGGAGGGATATTCTTCTTTTAACGAGGGGTATTTTTATTAATAAGGGTATTCTATTATTTAAGAGGAGTATTCCTATTTAAGGAGGGGTTATCTTATTTAGAGAGGGATATTCTTATTAACGAGGGGTGTTCCTTTAAGGAGGGATATATCTTATTTAACGAGGGGTTTCCTATTTAAGGAGGGATTTTTTATTTAACGAGGGGTTATCTATTTAAGTATCCCTATAAGAAGCTGTATTCTATTTAAGGATCACTATCATCATTATATCATTATTTATGAATAAGTAGTGTTATTTAGTAACTGGTTATATAAGAATAACCCTGCTTTGTAAATATGCCCACAGCCTGTTGCCTTACTTTTTAATGAAATTCTTTGCATTTCCCTGTTGATACTGGATGGAAATAGACAAGTTCATGCAGCACTCAGTGTGACAACACTATAATGTGATATGAAAGAGGGGGCCTGTGAGCTTACAGTCTATGCTAATGTCTCACAATTCAGCAAATGCCCGCCCCAAACTAGCGCAAACACGCAATAAGACTGCTGGGAATGACCACCACACAGTAATTTGCTGCAATGTACAATTCATGTACATGTACCTAGATCAAATGTCCCAATTTTTTATTGGCTGTGTGCAAAGTTATAATTGATACATAAATTGGGTGGCTACATACCATGGTACTTACTAACCTTTCTTTTTTACTGGCCAGGCCCCACATTGTGTTCTCTATGTCATTTTGATTTGTACACTGTACCCTCTTAATAGATGTTTGAGGGGGTACCCAAGTACTATCAATACTTATGTTGTATACATAAAACAAGAGAAGGTTTGTGAAAGACACATAATTCATGGTGACAAAAATCAGATCATAGCTTTGGCCTTTCTAACAAGGCTAATCAATGTTTGGGGGTAAGGAGACAATTACTAACCTTGGCCCCAATTGTGCATAACCGTTAGGCTGGTCTCATAATGCAATGGGGACCACCTTTTGAATATTAATTTTCAATCCAATTAAGTTGTGGAAGAGCTTTCAGAATTCCACATAAAAATATATTAAGTGCGAGTCAAAAGTTTAAAATCTAAATATTTATACTTATTTCACTTAGAAGCAGTCTTTATCGCATGAAAGGGACCCGACGCACTCGCAGAAGAAACTATAGTGAGTTTCAGTAACAGTTGCTTAATTAAAAATTCCGGGTGATAATTAGATGCCATTTTAATTCACACCGCCAATTTCTCTTTGCTGACACTATAGCTGTTTTCGGAAATGACTGCAGCCAAAATAATGTTATGCCTTGTAAATAGTAATGTATGGAGCACAACTCAAACTTTAATTGCTATGAGAGCTTTAATGATCTGAGACAACCAGTGAGCAAGAAAGAAAATGAATTAACACAGTGTCATATTTTTTATAAAATTACCTTCAGGGATAATTTAAGGGAAAAATATCAAGCAGTTTTTTTTTTGGCAAGTATAAATATTATCCCTGAAAGAATTAAAACATTTTCGAAATGCTTATACAAGACTCTGCATTCACTTAATACTCTACTATCTCTTACAGCTTTAAAAATGAAAAAGCCTATTTAAATGTGAAAATAAATTTTACCAAGCTTGTGACTTCTGGACAATTCCAAACCACAGGACGTTTGCCAGTCTACACATGCAATGAGTGTTTGTAAGATAACATGGCCCCCCACTTACAGAAAAGGGGCATTTGCAATTCCTTAAAAGGCAGGAAAAAAATCTTTCAATAAAAGAATGTACACTAGGATTTTGTTTTTAATTTTCCCATTACTGGAAACTTAATCTTCCTAACTATCACTGTACCATTTTTTATGTTTGATCTGTCCCTTATTTCTTTAGTATCCAGTGTGAAACATTCTTACATTCACCTGTCAATCAAGTGCTTTATTATCATAAATTGTTGTTAGTATAGTTTTGCTGTAGCTTGAGGTGACAGTTGGTCATTACAAACTGCATGGTGGTAAATCCCTCTCCCAATACTGCCTTATAGAGATTACTGAGCATGCTTGCCCTTACAGAGATTCAGATAGTCTGGCAGGGCATGCATACATGTATTCATTTATAGATCAAAATGAGGAATGAGTAATTTTTTTTAGCGTACAACTAGCAACCCACCGATTCTTTAAAGACCTCTCCTTCCTCTTTTCCATCTCTCTCTCTCTCCCCCCCCCCTCTTTCCCCTCTTTCTCTCTCAATCTCACTTTCTCTCTCTCTTTTCTCTCTGCCAATCTCCTGGAACGGCATTGAGCTCTCTTGCAAGGCTCTGCTTCATCAAACCCTTCTCACTGGGACTGCATGTCTCGGGCGGTGCGCTCGTGAAAGTAGGGGTCGGCTTCTCCAATGGCGCGGTGGACAGTGGGAGGAGAGTTAATGACGTGGTGGTCAAGCTTCTGTGGTGTGGGCCACCATATCGACAACTCTCTTTTAGCCTATAGGATTCTTTAAGCATTAAGAGCTGGAGCAGATTGTGCACTTCTTCCTCCACTCACTTCCTGCTCTGCACTGCAAAGAAATATGAAAGAAATGTGAAAGAAATATTGGTGCATACCTACCATGCATGGAATGGGCAGAGAAGACCTGCCAGTAGATCCTCTGAACTCTTGTCGTCAGAATCCTCAGTGAGGAATTGACTTACAGGTAAGACAAATAAATGTTTGAAAGTCCTTTGTTTATAAATCATAGTTTAAAATCAATCGACAATATTCCAGGAAACAAAATGGAAAAATATTATCCAAACATTCCTAGGCCCCATACAATATCATATTATCTGCACACAGGCATACTTTATAAACAAAGGGGTTTTAGATACATTCACGTGATCACAGTAATTATACTAAAACCCCTGTTTATAAAGTATGCCTTGTGTGCAGTAATATGATATTGTATGGGGCCCCGGAATGTGCATTGATTATCTTTATGTTTGTATAAAAGTTTACCAGATCATAGCACTTCCGCTAAACGTAGTTGTAAATAGGCTAATTGGAGTGCTTCCACAATCCTTGTTTGTTAAAGATTTTATCCACCATGGTGTCTGTAACTTAAAGCTGGATACACCACGTACCGACCTTACAGATACAGACAGTCACAGCGTTCGTTTTTCTAGAAAGTATAGAGAGATCGCTCATGCCCCCTAAACATTGCGGCCAACTCCCTAGACTTCAGTACAGGGGACCGACCACAATTTTTCATTTGGAATGAGCAGTTCCGATGCTGACGCTGACATCGACACTGGCAAAGCTTGTTAGGACGTACACACATTATGTTAAGGGCCAATCCCTCTTGGTATCATCGGATCGCCCATTTGTCGTTATGTGTGACCCAGGCTACTTTGTAGGATGTAATGTAATGTGTGCTATTTCAAACTAAAGAGGAAAATAATATAAAATCTATAGCTCAGTCCTGTGTTCTAGGCCATTCTATTGCATATGGACAATGTCACTGGCACGAAACTGCAGAAAGCATAAAAAATTCATAGTAGAAGCCATGATGCCCTTTTACGATGGGTTAGGAGAGATGGACTAGAACCAAACCCGAGTTTGTTCAAACGGAACTTGACTTCTCAACTATCCCGGACCCAGTTTGGATATTTCCGGACTTTCGATAATTATCGAAGGTTCGGACGTTCGAGGCAAGCAAATATGAAAGTAAAATGTCGATATACCTATACACGAGTTAAATATCGAATTCTCGAATCCACGAGTAAGGACTATTATACAAATACGCGAGTGTAAATATCGAATTCTCGAATCCGAGTAAAATGTCTATATACCATACACGAGAGAAATATCGAATTCTCGATACCGCGAGAGAAGTAAAATGTCTATTATACCATACGTAAGTAAATATCGAATTCTCGAATCCGAAGTAAAATGTCTATCCTATACCAATACATGAGTAAATATCGAATTCTGAATCCGCGAGTAAAATGTCTATTAACCAATACGTGAGAGTAAATATCGAATTTCGAATCCGCAAGTTAAATGTCTATTATACCTATATGCGAGTAAATATCGAAATCTCGAATCCGCAAGTAACAATGTCTATATTATCCTATATGCGAGTAAATATCGAATTCTCAATCCGCAGTGTAAATGGTTATTATACCTATACGCGAGTAAATATGAATTCTCTGAATCCGCAAGTAAAAATGTCTATTATACCAATACGTGAGTAAATATGAATTCTCGATCGCGAGTAAAATGTCTATTATAACAATACGTGAGTAAAATCGAATTCTCGATCCGCAAAGAAAATGTCTATTATACCAATACGTGAGTAAAATACCGAATATCAAATCTGCGAGAGTAAAAGTTCCATTATACCAATACACGAATAAATATCGAATATCGAATCTGCAGTTAAAATGTTCCATTATATGAATACGCGGTAAGTAAATATCGAAATCGATCCCACAAGTAAAATGTCTATTATACCAATAGCGCGAGTAAATATCGAATTCTCAATCTGCGAGTAAAATGCCATTATACCAATACCGAATAAATATCGATCCGCAAGTAAAATATCTATTATACCAAACGCGAGTTAATAGGAATATAAATCTGCGAGAAAATGTCTATTATAACCAATACGCGATGTAATATTGAATTTCGAATCAGCGAGTAAAATGTCTATTACCAATACGCGGTAAATATCTTATTCTGAATCGCGAGTAAAATGCCTTTATACCAATACGCGAATAATATCGAATTCTCGACTCCGCAAGTAAAATGTCTATTTAACCAATCGTGAGTAAATACCGATATCGAATCTGCGAGTAAAATGTCCATATACCAATACACGAATAAATATCGAATATCGAATCTGAAGTAAATGTCCATTAATGAAATAACGCGAGTAAATATCGAATATCGAATCCACAAGTAAAAATGTCTATTATACAATACGCGAGTAATATCGATTCTCAAACCTGCGAGTAAAATGTCCATTATACCAAAACGCGAATAAATATCGAATCCGCAAGTAAAATATCTATTATACCAATACGCAGTAAATATGGAATATCAAATCTGCGAGTTAAAATGTCATGTATACCAATACGCAGTATATTGAATATGAACCGCAAGTAAAATGTCTATTATACCAATACGGAGCGATTAATTATCGAATATTGAAATCCGCAAGTAAAATGTCCATTATACGAATACCGCGGTAATAATATGAATAACAGTAAAAATGTCTATTATACAAATACGCGATAAATATCGTAATATCGAACATCGCGAGTAAAAAGGCCTATTATACCAATACGCGAATAAATATCGAATTCTCGATCGCGCAGTAGAATGTCTATTATACCAATACGTGAGTAAATATCGAATATCGAATCCGCGAGTAAAATGTCTAGTATACCTATACACGGATAAATATCTAATTCTCGATCTGCGAGTAAAATGTCCTTATACCAATACGCGAGTAAGTAAATATCGAATATCGAATCTGCGAGTAAAATGTCTATTTATAACAATACGCGAGTAAATATCGAATCCGCAACTAAAATGTCTATTATACCTATACGCGAGTAAATATCGAGATCAACAAAAAAATGTCTATATACACTACGCGAGTAAAATCGAATCCGAATCCAGAGTAAATGTCTATTATACCCTATACGCGGTAAATATTGAATACCGAATCCGCATGTAAAATGTCTATTAAACCATAATGCGAGTAGTAAATATTGAATATAATCCGCAAGTTTAAAATGTCTATGTTATAACCAATACGCGGTAGTAATTATCGAATATCGAATCCGCAAGTTAAAATGTTCTACTAACCGAATACGCGAGTAAATATCGAATCAACAAGTAAAATGTCTATTATACAAATACGCGAGTAAATATCGAATATCGAATCCGCGAGTAAAATGCCTATTATACCAATACGCGAATAAATATCGAATTCTCGAATCCGCAAGTAAAATGTCTATTATACCAATACGTGAGTAAATACCGAATATCGAATCTGCGAGTAAAATGTCCATTATACCAATACACGAATAAATATCG
>JAACNH010004604.1:0-23425 GCA_019447015.1 Hymenochirus boettgeri | reverse complement strand
TTGAGCAGCTCAGAAGTTGTTCAAATGAATGTGTTTCCATTATAATGTAAATCCATGCATGATTGTATAGGTTTTGTGGTGAATGGCACCCTTAACCTTATTACAGAAATATACTTCCTAATACATTATTATTATACATTATATTAAATCATAATAGATAATACAGTACACCCTACTATATGTAAACTGTAGACCAAAAACAGAAATAGGATGGTTTTCCCAAGGAGATTTTTTTCACTCCTTGTAATAATTTTCAATCTTTTGCATGATGGGTTGTTTCATTTTTCTCAGTAGATCTGAGCATCTTTGACCCATCCAACAGCCAATCAGTAGAAATTACTGTTAGGAACATTCCAAGGAAGTGGTGCATTCTGGAAGAAGAAGGACGTTAGAACCTGATGTCAGCTCACTAATGTCACAGTAGGGAACAGAAAAGGGTATGAAATCAACTGATTTTTCAAAATGGAAGAATATGTAGAATACTAAGTATGCATTACAACAAACTACCAATTTAACCAATATTGATAATTTCCACTGAACTGTCCCTTTAAAAGTACCCCAGTGGTTTTGTCCTCACCATAGATATTAACAGTAGATTGCTACGCTGTTTTCCTTTTTCTTTTTTTCAGATTTAGAAAAATCTTCTTCTGGAAGTGCTGATGGGACTGTTTAACAGATGTCTCTTAACCAAATTGGGAGACCCACGATATTCCCTCTAAACAGGTTTCATATCGATAACTTAATTATAGTGCTAGAACTTTTACTCATTAATCTGACAGTGCCCATTTCAATCACTTTTAATCTTTTGCATTCTTTTTTTTTTTTTGGGGTTGATCAGTTGTCTATTCTTCCAAAAATGTAAGGCTGGGCATACACATGCTAATAGTAGGCAAATCTTGTCCAATTTTCAGGTGTGAGCAAGCTCATAAGTTGTTCAAAAGAATGTGTTTTCCATTATAATGTAATCCAGTGCATGATTGTAAATGTTGTGTGAATGGCCACCTTAACCTTATTACAGAAATATACAGCATAATACATTATTATTATACATTATATTAAATCATAAATAGATAATACAGTACATCAATAATAAAGTGCAATAATAAAGATTTAGGACAATAACTGTTTCACAAGCAAATGAAATCTATGGTGAATCAGGCCAAACCAATGCCTTTCTTTACAAAGTTTTGCCCCATTTATAGTTTTAAAGATTGCTGATGGTTTGGTTTCCCTAAGTTATTTAACCTACTATGATGTAGAACTGTAGACCAAAAACAGAAATAGGAGTGGTTTTCCCAAGGAGATTTTTTTCACTCCTTGTAATAATTTTAAATCTTTTGCATGATTTGCAGATATTATCATTAGATGGGGATTATTAACTGAAGTGACAGGTATTTTTTAAACATCCAATGCATTTTGGCAAGGCTTCTTTTAATTGCTTCCAAATGAGTATGGGAAATGAAAGTGACAGCTGAATAAGACTTATGTCAATGCCACTCACTATACTATGATACACAATTTTAAAAAAGAACATTTTTTTTTACTGTTTTTTTACTGTTTAATGGAAAGACAATAATAGTTCAGCTAAAGCACAATTAATAACTGAATATTGATGTTAAATGATTAAGATTAAAATGTTTATGATTAAAATGACTAAAAAATACATGATACTAAATTGACCAATTATAAGAGCTGTGTAGGATAACTTTTGGTTCATTGCTTTGTGTATAATATTGAAACTTACGTTATTCATATCAGTTTAGTACCACTTAAATGATAAAACATGACCAAATGCCCACCTGTTCTTTAAATACTTGCAATGTTTAAAGGAAAAATGCAGTTTTTTTTATTAATGTCAGAAGAAATGTAATCTGAAAATCCAAAGCTGTTGTATAACAAAGTTAAAGGAGAACTATACCCCCCCAAAAATGTTCAGTGCAAATACATGTACTTTTCGAAAAAAAGGTAGTATTTTTTCATCCCATGACCTTAATCTGCCCTTATCACATTGTGCCTGTGTATAATAAATGCAACCGAAATACTGACTTCCTGTTTGCAGGACCCCTAAAGATGGCTGGTAGTTATGGTCTTGCCCTTGACCAAGCCCTGGGTTGATTCAGTTGCTCAGTAGAGTCTGAGCATCTTTGACCCATCCCAACCCATCAGTAGAAATTACTGTTGAATATTCCAAGGAAGTGGTGCATCCTACGAAGAAAAGGACGGTTAGAACCTGAAATAGCAGCTCACTAATGTCAACACAGAGGAACAGCAAAGGGTATGAAATCAACTGATTTTTCAAAATGGAAGAGATATTTAGAATACCTAAGTATGCATACACAAACTAACAATTTAACAAATATTGAGATATTTCCACTGAACTGCCCTTTAAAAGTACCCCAGTGTTTTATGCCCTCACCATAGATACTAACATAGATTGCTACGCTGTTTCCTTTTTCTTTTTTCAATTTTAGAAAAAAATCTACCTCTGGAAGTGCTGATTGGACTGTTTAACAGATGTCATATCCTATATGGGAGACCCACGATATTCCCCTCAACAGGTTTACATATCAATAACTTAATTAAAGCTAGGCACAATATTTTGGCCCAACCATCTTTATGCATTTTCAAATTTGCAGAACTGCCTATGATTTACCAGCAGGTCTAATCATCCAAAAACTCATTTTTTTTAGGTCTATGAATTTTAAATAATGGGTAAAGTGATGTTTTTTTTACAGGGCCACTCCATTCACTCTGGACCATATTAATTTAATTGAATTTAACAGCTGCAATTTTATTACCATGATTATGATTGTGGCATAAAATTACAATAGCGATTATAATTGTGTGATCGCCTATACAATATCATTGCTGTACTGTCTACTCTGTACTGTATTGTCTACTACTGCATGGTATTTTACAGCCGAATGTTTAGAATTTTTTGACACGTTAAGGAACACTGTTTGCACTTTATGATATGTCTGAAGAAGGGGCCATTTTGGTTACTGACATCACGTGTGTGAATAAACACCATATATTGTAAGTCTGGTTTGTGCTGATGATTTGCTTGCATGTGATCTTATACCGTGAGCTTAGGTATGTCAGCAGGCACCCAGCAGGAAGGACTACTGAAGTGGATGTGAGTAGTGTGTGGAGCAACCCCTGGATCTGTCAATTTTTTGACTGCGGACAAACTTTCACAACAACTCACGGTATCAAATGTTTAAAGGTTAATATAGGCCAATAAACTGCCCCTCTCTGATAAGGAAAGGAGATCATTAAAGAGTTTTTTGGCCATCAATCACAAAAAAGAAAATAATGGCTGCCTGACCAAGAAGATCAGTTCAAAGCCAATAAATCGTAAAAGTATAATACTACAAATTTATAATTTATCACTGCCAGTAAATATGTACTGCAATTCCTTCCTGAGGGCTTGGTCCCACTTGCACGCACACATGGCATGCAGCATTTTTGAAGTGGGTTCATGCAAGATTTGTTTTGTATGCTTGTCAAATCAGAAATGTGATCGGGAAGAAAATTGCATAAGTGAAATGCAGCCCTAACCCAAATGACAATTGGCCACTGTTAGTCTATAATAGAAAGTCAACTAGTTATTCAAAGGTTGAGGAAGGAATATTAACAGGGATTTACAGGATTCTCCCGCCCTGAGCCCAAAAAGAGAGCTCAGAGCTAAAGCAACACTGGTGTTAAATACATGTGTGCACAATGTTTCGGGGAGTGTCCCTTTCCGCAGGTGCATAATTACAACACACTTAGTGCAACCTTATATACATGTCCCCCACCATTATACCCTGGCTTTATGCTTGTAGATTTGCACTGGAAGCACTGAGAATCATGGGAGTTTCTAGAAAACATTGATTGCTGGATTAAATCTTACTGTTCTCAATGTTATAAACTGCAGAACAAAGGTGCAATGCTGTTGTATGATCTTACCATGAATATACACGTGCCTAAAAACATGCATTTCTTGGCAAATGCGTTGTAATTGTAATCACCTAGAAACAGAGCACTCAAAGGAAGCGAGAACTGGATATAATCAGTGAAAGAACATTATCGATTGAACAGATATACTTGTACATGCTTAAAAGAAACAGATATAGGGAAGTGTTGATTTTATTATTGTTTCACAAGTTACAATGACACACTTAAGAGAAATGTACCACATATCACCAGAAGTCACACATTTATTTTCTTAGCTGGAAATAGTAAATGGACAAATCCCAGATCATTTTCTTTAACTTAGTCTATAACACTTCAAAGTGGTGGATCAATCAGAACATTTCTGCATACCTCTGGTAAAAAGGTATAGACTGGCAGGAGAATCGTCTGAGCAACAGAAAGTAAGAAGAAAAAGATTATAATGTTTCATTAGCTTATCTCCCTGCCATGGTGCCTATATACAATACACAGTTTGCTGAAAATGCACCCAACAGGACTGGATAGACTGATCCGTTGTCATCAAAGAACTTATCTCTCTTTTGCATCTACTGATTAAGTTCTAGATGAAGGAATTCAAATAAAATATTCTGATTGTACACAATGACCTCGATGAGCACTTAGGAAATGGAAATGAGCATTTTGACTAGTAATTCCCTGCGCATTTTCTTAAAAGTCTCTACAGTAATTATTATGTATTGGAACTGATAATACTGTATGTTTGTACCCAGATTTGGTAGTGTGTTTTGGTGACAGATAAAAGTTTTATAACACAGCACTAGGCTTTAGAAGGGAGGAAGAAGGAGTCTCACATTGCTCATAGATATCAAAAACAACTGGACCTTTTTCTCCCAATTTGTTTGCTTTCTAGTATTTTATTTTACATATATTGCATTGGTGTTATCAATACCCCATGTATGTGTGTTATATGTGTCATGTGTTACAGTGTTTAGTTATTTAGGATTACCCATTACTATTACTGTTCAAGTGAAAGCAATCCCTCATTTGTTGCTTTTTTTACCATCAGTTTTGTGTCTGTTTTTTATCTCCTGTTGCAGATCTTTTTCCCCTTGATTACAAGACTGACAGGTGGGTCATAAAATACATAACTATCAACCCATCTGTCTTTCTTGCAACAATCTCTATTCTTTTTTGCATTTATAACATGAAATCTCTTTGTCACACAGATCCGAAATGGCCAAGCATACAGTTTAATGAATGTAATTTATATATGGAGAAGGAAAAGAAGAAAGAAGAAGAAGAAAGAAAGAAAGAAAGAAAGAAAGAAAGAAAGAAAGAAAGAAAGAAAGGAAGATAGTTCTAAGAAAAAAGGAGATGGACTAGAATCTCTGAATTTAAACACAGATGATTTATTTCCACACAAGCCTGTCTAAACCTCTGGTAACCCTGACATTCTTTTGAGTAAAATGTCTAATATTATAGCAGATCACTTTCATGCCTACATAGTAATATCATATGCTTCACATCAGCTCTATGCTCAGTATTGCAGAATTCCCACTGTAATATTGCCTGCGAATGAGGACAAATGCATACTAACAAGCTTCTATCTCAATGGTGCTGCCTTTCAACTTTTCAAATAGCACATTCAGATTTTATGGAAAGGCTAGGGCACTAGACACTGAAAGATTGAAGCATTTTTTTTATACATAGAATTGCCTGCTGCTGTATGTTTTAAATGTAGTTGAATTTGAAGTGATCTGTAGATACAATTTGTAATTTAAAAAAATTGTTAGATCGACTGTCTAATATGTTTTCTGCAGCTGCGATATGAGATAGAGGGGCTTTTAAAACTGAAGATGTTAGGTCACAAGGGGTGGGACACGAATCCCCATAGGTGTTTCAGTGTTTTGAGAAGCAACCTTACCTATCAGTTTATCTGTAAAGATGAATCTAAAGGGCAGTAAAAGTATTTGGTGGTGGTTCTTTCACTTTTAGCTTGGTTTACAATACTAAAGATTTAATGACCATGTTTCTACATAATGTTATATGGAAAGATATGGAAAAATTACACCACTGGCTTTCTCAGTTCACTTGCAGGTTTGCGATATCAGTACATTTTAATGCTGAAATTTACAAATTGAATACTGTATTACTGATGAAATTTTGATATCGAAATTGTGTTGCTGAAACCATAATTCATCCTTGTCAAACTTATGTTTTTCACCAAGATTTTGTATACAATTTTATTTATTAGGATAAGATTACTGACATCTCTAGTAGGAAATTCCTTAGCATTAAATTAGGAATATGCTAACAGCAACAAATGACATAACTAAATATGTAACTTCAAACTACACAATCCATTTATTATTTGATCATTGATCTTTATGGCAACTCCACCCTCATAAGAACATCTTTTAGAAAGAATGGTCTTTAAAATATGTTGATAAATACATGAGTTTGTTCTATGAATTCATTACTGTATGTCTGCTATGCTTCTGGATCCTCATGGAAACTGAGCAAATTAGAAACCTGTACTGAGCTTGGGCATGCTCAGAAAGGTAGACAGGGATTAGCATTTATTATTAGCTGTGATGTCAACTGTCAAATTCAAAACTGACGTTGCTAACTGGAAGAACCGAAGCAGAAACAGGGGAAACAGGACATTGTGCAGGATTTCAGGTTAGACTTATCTATTTCAGATTAAAAACTATTACTGTTTAGGTTTTGGGGGGTGATTTACCTGTATGTAAGTTTTCATTTTAGGGCTGACTTTAAACCTTCTGTTAAACGGACACTATACCCAAAATTCCACTTTTTTATTGAAAAGTATTATTCAAGATAGTCTAGGCTTGCGGACCAGGGTAGGGAGAATGGAGAGCATGAGGGAGATACAGGAGAGACAAACAGAACTGCAGGGTTGTGCGTTTTGTAAGTAATGTGATCTCAGCTTAGGGGCAATTTGGGAGAGGAGCTCAATTTGTAATTCCCTCATAAATGGTACTTTTTTTACCTATCCCACATGGAGGGAATAATACATTTTTTTAAACAATATGTATTGTGTAATACCAAAAATCTTATTTATATCTGAAATGTAAAAGGTTCCAGAAACACTAAGTACCCACCAGGGTGTCATATAAAAGAATGTGAGATGGCAAAGTACTTCAGAGGGAAGCATACTGGATTAACACTTTAACATATCTGATTCCTAAGACCCCTCAATACACAATTTATCATTAATATGCTTCTTAATATGTCCTTTTTATCGTTCAGCTTTTTATACATATTCTATGAGTCAATATATTTCTAGCAATGTATATGTGTCTTTATTAACTAATTTATGCTATACTCAGGTGATAGCCTTTTAGTGTGGGAGTTAGGGTGTGGTGATGGGTTTATAAAGGATTTACTCCATTATTTGTTGGTAAATGTCCCGAAGATGGTGTTACACACAATTATTGAAATACATTTTCAAAGACTGGAATGCAATGGTGTGATGTTTCTTTGAATACATCAGGTTATTCATAAAAGTTCTTATCATTAAAAATGGTGCTAATTTTGCCCAACCAATCAGATGTTAGCTTTCAATGTTAAATAAGGTTGGATTGGTTGGGGCAAAATTAGCACCATCTTAAAACGATAAGAACTTTTATTGAATCCTCCCTGATAATGTTCTGTCAATTCCGATTCTTTCTGATACAATAATCATCAAATCTATTCACCATTATGCACAGAACATGTAGATAACCTATGTGTACAAAGCTTCCTTATGCAATAAGAGGTGCATAGTTTACCTTTACTATAAATCTCCCACAACCAGTCAGATGTTTATAGAACTGAAATAAACATGAGATCACAGTTTTAAATCCCCTTGCTTACTTGAACAATACAAAATAGTCAACTGACTGACTTTACTGCTTTTTTTGTTTGTTTCCATTATTGTTTCTAGGAAAATAAAAGTATATATGTACAGATGATTTTATATAGCAGCTCTGTTGGTAGAAGCTTTGCACACCTCATGTACTCTACATGAGGTTGCGGTTCAACTCCCCAGACATACTTTTATTTTTAACTAAAATGTTAATATTACGTTTATTACATCCATGCTAGCTAAGAAATACAAAAAAGCAAAGGAATTTATCATTGTTAGTGAAATAAAATTAAAAATTTTACCAAAACTGCACTAAAATTCTGTTCTGTGTCAAGAGAGGGTGATCTCTGAGCGAACTGTAACATGATTGGCTGTCTGTTTTTAGGAAGCCAGTCTGCAGCTTCCAGTGTAGTGTACTGCATACATTTAAGCTGGGTGTGCCCAGCAAAAGTGATTATGGGAGCTGACCCTCGAACCCCCAGTGCCCACATTATTATTTCATAAACCGCATCTCTGCTATCATTGAGGCATGTGTCTGGAGATTTTAGTTACCAATTTAACATCTCAAATACAAAATGCTGGTGGTGAGATGTAAAAATATATATGAAAGCATTTTTGAAGCATCAGAATCAATGTTAAATCCTACTGTATATGAAATCATTCAAGGAGCCATGGTTACATCTCAATGTATTGTAGAATACGTATACTTTGCATTTAGTATATGCTCATTATATTTCTATATCAGATGTTTGTATTATTATAACATTTTTTTTCTAAAAAAGAAAGAAATTCCAGTAAATATCTACAGGAATAAATCTTCACAATGAGAAAGTTATTGGTTATCCAAACCAATACACACTTTTCGTTTAAATGCTGTCCCTTTTTCCTGTGTCAATCATTTTGCCTCAGGTAAGAAAAAGAATTTTATCATTCACTTTGATGGTATCAGAAAGAGTCTTGGTGAAAGCTCCTAAGGCTGTTTATAAAGCACAGATAAAAGTTTTCCTCGAACTGTTTAGCACTTTTTGAATGACATAATCCCTTTATTTCTATAGGACAGAATCAAAGGTGAAGAATCATTTTTTATAATCCCTTTTACTGACCACCATAGTGGGTGAATAAAGTTATATGGTCATGTAGGTCGTTATATTAGATTTCCTAGTATTCCATAGTATTCTACAATATTATAAGACAGTTAAGGGTGGAAAGTTAAAAAATGCTCTAAAAAACAATAACATTCACACAACTGCCTTTATAATAAATAACAATAACAGGTAATTCAATAAAAGTTATTACAGTTAGAAATGGTGCTAATTTTGCCCCAACCAATCAGATGTTAGCATTCAAATTTAAATAAGATCTGCTTGGTTAGGGCAAAATTAGACACATTTTATTGAATTTTATTGAATTTTATTGAATCTCCCTGTAATTTTTATTAATCCATTCCAAATGATTTTTGGAAATAGAGAAAAGAAAACTATTTTTTCTAATATTAATGAATGAGGGTGACCATCCCATTTTTTGAACTTTCGAACTATATGGAAAGTTCGAAAGTTCGAAAACGGACCCTTAAAGTCAATGGGAGTCAAATAGTTCGAAAATTTCTAATGACAATACATTAGAATATCAATGGTAACGTAATGTAAATGGCTCTGTAACCTGGGAAATGGTCTGGGAACACTTTTGAATATTTTGAATATAAATCGGTTTTATTCTCACGCGCTTGTACTTTCGAGCTCCCACGTTCGAACATTCAATAATTATCCCATAACTATACGACATTAGATATTATCCCCTAACAATTTGAAGATCGTTCAATTTCGAATTCGATAATTATTGAAAGTCCGAGAAATCCATCGGATCCAGGATAGTTCGAGAATTCAAAGTCTGTCGAACTCGATAAGTTTTGGCTCGAACTCGGGTTTGAGTTCGAGTTGTAGTCCATTTCTAGTGACCACTACACTATAGCTAATTGTGGGTACCTCCTAATTGCATTCAACCCATAAAAATAAGATTATCAAGTAACCAGCCCTGGAAATGAAGAGAGACCGGCAGATACTAAGAAATTGCAAATAACTTAATAAAACTGATCGAAAAAAAATTTTTAACAAGCAAAATGAGAGTGCTTCTGCAATTTCCTACCACACAGAGGTAATAAATTGCTTTATTTATACTTTTATAATTGTGCCTTCCTTAGCATTATGGGATATATAAAGACAAACAGATACCAGGCAATTCAACAATTCCCAGGCATTTCCAACAATTTGCTGGAGAGCTGTAGCATTAAGGCAGTCATACGTGGTAAATTCTCGAAACCCTCTCTAAAAACCAGAAGTAATAGAAACAAAACATATATAATAAGCACCAATTAGAATAAAAAATTAACAATTACATTCACTTGCCAGCAGGATAAAATGTGTTAAAGGGAACTGTGGTCTCCAACACAGTTGAGTTTAAATGAAGGCCATTTTCCTACCTTTAAAACGAGCCCATCACCACCTCTCTCACCTGCTCCACACCCAAGTATAAAGAATTACTGACCAAAAGTTAATGGTGGGAGGCTGACATGCGACATTCCTAAGGCTGCTCCTCCCCCTCGCCGTCAGCGAGCACAGCCTCAGACCTCCCTCAGTATTGAGGGAGACGGAAGTCCCTCCCCTCCCTGCTGGTGAAGGACCTGCAGCGCAAGAGAAGTAAGGGAATCTACCCCTTCTCTTTCACACTATGTGAAAACACCTTTTCAGGCACAGTTCTTACTCTGCCTGAAAAGGCAGTTTTCACACACACCGTTTTCTGTAGGGGAGGGTCCTGAGTGGCCCACAGCACCCGCAGTTGGTGTGGGCCATGGCACACACGAGTGGACGGGCCAAGACACCCGTGATTGGGCAAAGCTTACCACCCCGAGTGGGCGGGGCTAAATCAGCTGCAAGTGGGCAGGGCTAAATCATCCATGGGTGGGCGGGGCCACATGAGGCTGTAAGGGAAGGGCCAAGGGGGGCCTGCAAATGGAGGGCCCTGACTGGGAGGGGCCAGGAGGGCTTGCAAGAGGAGGGAGAGGGCCAGGGCAGATTGACTGTCATCCACTGACATGTTTCAGAACGGAAGCAGAATGCAGGGCACCTGGTGATGTCTGCTGCCATATCACCACAAAAAAATTTAAATATCTTCAAAACAATGCAAATAAACAATTCACAATAAATTGCTAAAATTTCAGGAGAGAAATTCCATCAATTTTCTTAAGTCATTTTTGACCACAGTTCCCCCTTTAAAAACTGTATACACAATGAGAGAGGAGTGTGGGATGTATCTCTACTACCGTCTATACAGGTGACATCCATAAAGGGTGCTGATTAGAGATATACCGGAACTCAACCTAGTTCCGCCGAATCGATTTCACGAATCCCAATGGACCAGTCACATCATTGTTCTTTGAGAGCCACAGTGGCAATTTGTCAATACCACCACTACCTACCATGTTCTTAACCTTAAACCTATTTTTGGTAATGTTACTGCCCTTATGGTACTAGGATTTAGCATCTGAATATTCACACATACGAATACATCATTTAAATGTGTACCTGGCTTTAAGGTGGCTAGATGTGACATAATAGAGAGAGGATTTTTTTCATGTCAATAAAAAGGTGGCCTGCAAAACATTCCGCTTTTTGTGTAAGGGGTCAGCCAGTCCGGTTGGTGACAGCCGGTGACTTTGAGGAATAAAGGGGGGCAGTAATCGCTGTATCTAGGGACAGTTAATCTTAGTTCCTCTACATGGAGTAGCATTGGCGTCTTTTCACATGCATTACTTCTGTTTGTTGCTGCGTATTGTGTAATCGTACCGCATGTGAAATTTGGCCATCCACTTGACATGCACTGTTCCGCGTTACCACCCATGCACTAACTGGATTTTTGGATCTTGATTATTACTCCCTGTTCTATCCCCTGTGTGTATAGGTGGCCAGACTCTATAATCAGGCCATTAATTTGCAATTGTACATCCTATTGGGCAATAGAAAATAAAAAGCACGTGAGAATGGATGTAAACTGAGTGGCCACATTGCATGCACTGCACTGCCGTCCATGCACTCCCATTACTTAAAATTGTGCAGATCAACACAACTCTGACAAACGGTGCCGAATGCTGACTTTTATACCCAGGCTGGCACTGCTGTGGTTGGTGATTTAGGTGTCATGAGGCTGGATCATTTTCGATACTTTGAAAATTTTCGACTTTTGAATACTTTTGATTTTTATATTTCAGAATTTTATGAAATGATCAAAATCCCAAAATTCTGACTGTTCTGAAAGTTCTGTTTGGACCTTCAGAGCTGCCAGATCCGTGTTCGAAACGGGTTCGATCGGATCCAAACTTAATCTCTAGTTATCATTATAATTGTTATTTTATGTCATTTCAAATAAAATATATTTTTAGAAACAGCTCCAATCAACTGTTTTATATTACATTGTACTAAAAAAAAAGGGGGGGGGTATTGAAGGTTTGATTGTGATGTCTTTGGCTGTTGGCTGTCTAAGCATTCTATATCAGAGAAGATTGGATTCCATGATAAAAGCTTTAGGAAACTGAAGATCTCTCCAGAACTGGTAATAGCACATGGCATGTGTGTCATGAACATAACTTTTTAAACTGAGCCTTGAGATCATCATGAATGAGACATGAGACAGAGGAAAACAATGGCAGCTTAATAGCCAATGAAAGATACCATCATCAACAAATATTCTTCCATGGGTTTGGGGTTGCCTACATTTTCGTAATTCTTCAAATGATGATACTGTGTGTGTGTGTATGTACTGTGTGTGTATTATATAATATATATAATACAGAATACACATTTATAACATCTATAGTGCTTTTCTTTTCTGTGGGACAAAAACAAACACACTACACACAGTGTTTTGTGTATTCATTGTATTTTAAGGACAATCACAATGATCAACCCTAAGATCCGTCAGGAATTCCTCTTCCAGCATCTATCTAGGTAGTGCTCCTACAATATTAAAAGCAGAAGATAGAAAACTATAGACGTGTGGTTAGGACCTGCATACAAAGCAATTTTACATGCGGCACTGGGCTTTTAGTAAAAACGGTGGGCATTGACTGTCACATAAAAGGAATGAAGTAAAAGGAACATAATATAGAAGGGGGGAGAAATTCATTAAAAAAAATTAAAACGATAAGTCTGCAAATAACTTAGTTTTAGTATAAATCAGACAATCTACCCCTTTTAACTTCACTGTTATAGGAGCAGTTATAATATTAGAATTATAGTTAAATATTTAACGGTCTGTGTTACAGTAATTTCACTATTTTAGAAGTAATATGTTTTCTGAAACTACAGAGCAAATAATATGAGTCTGGACCTTTAATTAACAGCGTGAATTCATGTAACTGTAAAAAACATCCACTCCAACGCATTATCGATAATGAATTTATGCAGCCTTTTCCTTTTTTCCCATTATATGGTATCCTTGCTGCTGTCTCCCACTCTGCAGCCCAGTGCCCAGCTATTTGCTGGCAATAGGAGCCTTTGTATATCTCCTTTGTACATTGCTTTCGGCAGTTGCACGACAGTCCCATTTGCATCCCGCCACACAACTGTCTTAAAAAAAACTCTAAAGGGGAACTGTGGTCCAAAAATGACTTTCGGTAAATTGAAGGTATATTGATAGGAACTGCTCCCCTGAGAATTTTTGCAATTTATTTCCATTGTTTATTTTGCATAGTTTTGTGAAGATATTTATATTTTTTTGTGTGGATATGGCAGCAGCATCACCAGTCCCCTGACACTTCCTGCTCTGAAACTGTCAGTCAATCAGTCCGTGTCCTCCTCCTCCTCCTCCCCTTTGCAGCCCCCCCTGGTCCCTCCCCCTTATGGACCCCATGGTCCCTACAGTTACAGCCCCCATGGCCCATTATCTTACAGTCCCATGTGGTCCCCCCACTTGCAGAGCCTAAGCCCACCCTACTCACGGGTGCCTAAGCCCCGCCCACTCACAGTTGCCTAAGCCCCACACCATTGCAGTTCCTTAGCCCCCTCACTCACGGGCCTAGGCCGCCTACTCACGGGTGCCATGGGTTCTCAGACACCCCCCCCTACAGAAAACTCTGTGGAATCTGTTTTCACACAGTGATGAGAAGGGCTGTAAGATTCCCTTACCTTCTCTGTCGGACTTCACACAGCAGAGAAGAGGAGGGACTTCCTGTCTCCCTCACACACTGAGGGAGTCTGAGGCTGTGCTCGCCTGCGGCACTTTGCGGAGAAGCCTTAGGAATGTCAATGTCAGCTTCCCCCCCATTAACTTTCTGGTCAGTCATTTCTGTATTAATGGTGGCTGTGGGCACATAGAGGGGTTGATGGCTCATTTTAAAGGTGGAAACCTTTGGCCTTTCATTTAAACTCCACTTGTTTGGGAGACCACAGTTCCCCTTTAAAGAAGAACAACCCTCTGCATTTCCACCACAAAAGGGTTAACACAACTTTAAGATATATATACAGGACCTGTAAACTCCCCTTAAGCCCCCAAAATAAGTATGTCCCTTCGTTTCTATTATTCCAGGGAGTGAGAACGCTTATTCTCACCTCCCTGTGAATAATAGGACGCTCGGAGGGACCTGGAACTTACCTTACACGCCGCTCCATCGCACCGCTCCTGCCTGACCGCCGCTCTGTCCCGACCACGCGCCCTATCTTATGCGCATGCGTGCCAATTCAAAGTATGGCGCAACGATCGGAGACAACAGCTGTTCTGTGCAGGAGCGGCTGCGAGTGGAGCGCGGGTAAGGTAATTCCCCCGGTCCCCCGAGTGTCCTATTATTCACAGGGAGGTGAGAATAAGCGTTCTCACCTCCCTGTGAAAATAGAAACGAATGGGCATACTTAATTTTGGGGGTTTTAGTGTTCCTTAAGCAGCTCTCTGTAGACTGCCCCCTTTGTGACTGGCAACTTCATCTACATTTGGGTACAAAGCAAAATAAAATCTGGTGGGCCATAATTAACTGAAAAACTGAACAGGACCTGTACGTTATATAAGAATTTGATTTTAGAAGAATAACCTTAAGTCATCCTTTTATAAGTTATCTGTTGAGCTATTTATGTATATACTATGAACCTGTATTAATGGATTCACATATTTTATTTTGTAATACATGTCATAAATGACAACTAAGAGCCACAGAACAACACTGAACCAGAAGGCAGAACACCTTGATACAAACCAGTGTCTGTGTCTTACCTCTCATTTCTGGGAATTTACCTAAATAACAATAGGTTTGTGCTTTAACTTCACACATCTCTAGTATCACACAGTTTGGTCAACGACCATTATGTTCTGCACTGCTCATTCCTTACTATGGCAGAAACTTGTTACAGTTGGTCACACCTATTAATAATCTCTAGCCCATCCTTTTACAGACAGATAAAGCAGGGAAACATGTGACTGAGGGACAGAAGGTGGTGGTCTGACACTGCACACAGATACTTCATCCAGTTCTTAACAGGCTTACTTTACTTTAATACAATTTGCTGAAGTGGTATGTTATAGCTTATTGTGTTTTTAGGGGGTTGTTTTCAGATTCTGGAGTATAAAATTGAGTTTAGTTTATACTTTAATTATTTTGGTTTTGCACAGTAATACCTTTTTTGGGTCCTAATTTTAAGTATTTGCATTCCTCCCCTTTGGAGTGGTGCAGGTCAACGAATCAATTTTAATTTTAAGGGAAGTTCTGTGGGGTATATGTTGGGTACCTCCTAGGTGCACAGTCCTCTTCTGACCTCCTCTCCACCATACCACAATATAGCTAAAACAAAAATAGAGATGTCCAGTCGTTAGGTAGTAGCAGGAGTAATCCCACTTTTCTTCTTGGATAAAGGCTTTCAGGCCGAAACATGGTGTGTATCTGTGTTTGGCACTTAATAAATGGGATTACCCCTGATATCTACCTATTTTTTTGCTTTTGCTATACTGGAACGAATATGATTATTATTTTACTTTATATGTATCAATATTTAATTTCACACATACCTAGGTATTCTGCATATTGTCTTTATTTTGTGATAAGCAATTGATTTCATAGCCTTAGATATGTTTTGCTGTGGTCATGTTGAGATGCCATTTCAGTTTCAATAAACGCCTTTCTTCAAAATGTTCCTAACAGTAATTTCTTTCTGATTGGCAGTTATGAATGGGTCAAATTTGCACTGCTTTACTTTCTTTCTTTACTTACGCTATACAACATCTCTTCTTCATTATGAATACCCCAATTATCTATTTGGTGTTTACAGTCAACATGTTGTCATCATCCTACTCATAGTTGCCCTTCTCTGAACCCTCTTCAGGTCTATGAGGTCCTTTGTATTATAAAATATATAAATATATAAATTATACCTTACTAGTGCTGGAATAAGAAAGAAAAGATTTCTCCCTGAATATATACCCCACGTTATAGGAAAGAATGTTTTTGCTAGTGCTGGCTGTTACCACCTGCTAATATTTGTTGGAATGACTAGGTCCTTTTACAACAGAGATGCACCGATCCATTCATATATATACAGGACAAGGATTTTTGAACCCAAGTACATCACCTTACCGTTATTATTATAGAAATCCAATCTGCCTTTTGCTGATGTCTTATTATTGTTATGCTGTATCAACACCTGGGGGCATATTTATCAAGGTTCGTTAAACTTTTCTCCTTTTTTAACGCTGAACTTTTTTGCAAATTTGGACTTTTCGTCTATTTTATAAAGCAGTGATAACCAGTGGTGAAAGGTCATTAATGCTACTTTTTGCCATCATCGCTGCAGTTACTGCTCAGTATATTTATAAATGGCGAAAATGTATTTTTGCTTTTTTTCCCCACCAGCCTTTACCACAATTTTAAAAGTTTCAACTTTCTTTTAATCATTATTAAAAAGGCGAATTTTCATCAAAAGCGAAAATTACATAGCAAAAGTAGCACTAATAATGCTGAATAAGCTCAGTACATGATTGGTAAATAGGTAATACTCCCTGGTGGTTTTTCAAAGTAGTATTAAATTGGTTAATCCACACTGAACACCTATCTTTGCTATTTAAAAATAGCCTAACATGTTTTTTTCAGCCAAAAAATTATAGTGTAATTAATAGTGTTTAATAGGATATGATAAATAGTGTAAAACTCAAAAGGCGAATTTTCTCTATTTATTAATAGGATGACGTGTAAAACTCAAAAGGCAAATTTCTCTCTTTTCTTAATAGGACAAATTTCAGTCCCATTAATATGGGAACATAACCATAGTGCTGTGTAAGAAATAGTCCATGTTAATGGAACATTCCAGTAAGTAATTATGTTTGGCAACATTCTGGTAAAACTCGCAAAAAATGCAAACAAAAGGGAGAAAAGGTGAAATTGTACCATTTATAATGGCTTTAAATAAAAGAATGACAAAAATAGCTCTGAAATTAACTAGAGAGCAATCTCTTTTTGCAGTGATACACCTTAACGCAATAAAAATTCAAAAACTACCGCCACACATCGCCGCAATCGATACGTTCACGCAAGAGCGAAACAGCATTTTTATAAATAAGGCGACAATCACGCTATTTGTCATTGCGATGTCCTGCATAGTGAAATGGCAAAAATAGCGATCGTTTATAAATATGCCCCCTTGTTACTCTAGATGTATGTTTGTAAATACACATATTTTGGGCATCATGGTAGCATAGTTGTTAGTTGATATGAATCCCAGTTTTGTGAGACAAACTTGGTTTCATTTGGATCTGCTGATCTGGTGGAATTTTAAAAATCATAATTGAAATCAGGGCTGAAAATTGAGAAACTCACGTCAGAGAATTCGAAAAATAATTGGCTGCATGCAAGATCCTCCCCAGACTTTTTTCCATAAAAAAAATAAAAGAAGAAAATAAAACATACAACAATATATCAAAAGCGTAAAAACTGTTTACTGAACACATGGAATCTGTAAAACACTCACCACCACACCTGATTGAAATAAGTTGAAAATAGTTTTATTAATAATGTAATAAAAAAAAGGTATAGATGTACCAAACCCATACATCCAGATCTGTAAAGTAGTGTAGTGCACATGCTTGGGAAAACCTGCCATGTGGTAACCTTTATGAACTGCAGGCAAGTATACCATAATGAAATGAAAATTGCTACAAACCAAGGGTTGTTCACATCAAATATTGATATATGGGTTTTTTTCAGTTTACACAATTTCTAAAAAGGGACTAAAAGTGCTATTACAATATAGAAACAGTAAAAGCACATAATAGCCCTATAAATAAGACCAGTGGAATGATGTAGGGCAGTGGTGCACGTAGAAGAAAAAAATCATATGCATAAAATCAAAGTAAGGTCCTATTCTAAAAGAATACACGACACAACTACATTTGGTCATATAAATTACGTTTATAACGTATCTAAAATGCTACACACACACCTTGCACTATGGGAACATTAAGTGCAGATCATACATAAAAATCATTCATATACAGAGTTGGGGGATCCCCAAACTATGAAAAAACCCCCCAAGGAGTGTCTCTGTACATCAGGGCGTGAGATCTCATGTGACTGAAGTGGGCAAGAGGGGCCCATCTTATGTACAGTATCCAGATGTTAAACTTTAAAGGCTAAATAGTTTTCCCAACTAATCTTTTCCAAGAAGAAGATTGATGATTCAAATAACCTTATTGACTTTTTTTAACCCAGGTCTTAGGTGCATTATATCTTTAAAGATTTGTATTTACAGGAGATGCAATATCAGGAAGCCAAGTACTTACCTGGCCAAAATCCTGTGATGTGGTAATCACTTGCAGAGATTGAATTAATGTGTGGGATCACGATCAGGTAAGTTGTGTCAGCTTAACCTCCATTCATAAGACATAGAAGCATAAAACTTAACGTTTTGCATATTGCATCAGGTGCCTGGCATAGTAATAGAAACAGCTCAGCCCCAATACTATCAGTTAATGTAGGTTTTACACTTATTTGGCTGTTAATGGCCTTTATATTGCATTGTCACTCTTTGTATCTAATAAAGAGGGACTTTGTAAGATAACCTAGATATAATTGATTTATATGACAATTATATATTCTGGAGCAATGAAAGCATTCAAACATACAAGGGGCAGTTTTCCTGTGTTTAATGAACGTTACATTCAGCCTATAATATTGATCCCTTCTATTAGAAAGATTATATAGTAAAATTAAGCAGAAACTTCTAGGCAAAAATACAATTCTATAATGGATTTACAAGTGTTGGTGCTGTATATGAGGTGTATTTGAACTGTTGGAAGCTATCAGACATTCAGAATGTCTGTAGGTTATAGATTCCCCACTAGGGCCACAAGTATACATAGACTTGTTGGGGGCTCAGCATACATTTCAGAATAGAATGGATTTCGAGGATGTCGTGATACTTGTGGCCTTGTTCGATAAAGAGCTTCACGAACATTGAATCTTATACTAACTAAAAATTTGTTTTCTTATATATCTAAACAGGACAATGACGATACCATTGTTCCGCACAAGTATTCTGTAGATTAAGTTTCAATGATGCCTCAGATTCAGTATCCATTGTGTATGTATAGTCTAGTCTCTAATCTTTCGTGGGGTATTGGAAGAAGATTCGTCACATGCATATATATTTAAGAAGGGAAGGAAGTCCGTGTGGTGAAAATATTAATATTTTGTTAATTGTTATTTGTGTGTACTTCATATTAGTTATCTCTAACATTTCTCGAAAGGGCCCCATTGTTGAAAAATGCAGTTGAATTTTCATATCCGCTTCTGTTATCCCTGCTTTGACATGTGAGTGAGCTGACACTTTGCAGGTTCTAACGTCCTTCTTCGCAGAGTTGGACACCCAGCTCCTACGCTTCCTGTTGAATGTTATCCTAACGTATTTCTACTGATGTGCTGTTTGGAATGGAGTGCAAAACATGCTCAGATCTCTACTTAGAGCAAGCGGTGAATCAGACACCAGGACGCTGTCAGGGTAGACCATACCGGTCCTCTACTGACGGATGGTCGGCTGCAGACAGGAAGTCATAGTTTCGGATTGCAGTTATTTGATACATAGGACATGAATGCTTAATGGGGCAGAGATTAAGATCATTAGATGAACGATGACTGCTCTTTTATGTCTTAAACAGGTGTTAATTAGGGGAAAAAAAAGCTAATGGACCCTAATGTGATTATATTATCTGGTCAACAAAGTGAAGAGCTGTAAATTTTGGGCCTATTTTATAACATCATATCTGGAAGACTTTTTTTTCTCTCTTTGACTATTGTATTTTGAGGAAGATATGGACTTGTATTTCACCTAACATCCATTTAGCTACGCCATGATTAAATAATGGGTTTTTTGGCCAGCTGTGGTGAGCAGGGTCCATTGCCATGTAGAACTAGATAGGCTGTTAACATGTTTAGTCATTAGGAAAATGAGTTTAACTAAAGATGTGTTAATGGATTTGCATATCAAAAATCCAAGCACAGGAGAACATTGGTACAGGGATTAAGAGACATAGAAATAAATCCTCAGTTGACAAAGGTCTACAATTGAATTACCAAAAAGCCACAGCTTGGAATTAGCGTGGTGTTTAAAAGGGGAAGTTCACGTGCCAATACGCTAAGCTGGTTTAAGAAAACAAGAGCAAGTGATTTTCTGATCCTATTTGACTTCGAAAGGGATAAGTTCAGTGGGAAATTCATTATTTTAATTAACTACCTAGTTTTGGCTCATATTAGCTTCCCTTTTGAAAATCCCTTGAATTTATACCCTTGCTTTCCTGCTGTTGACATTAGTGATGCTGACATTTCAGGGTTCTGTAACTAAGGTGCCTTCTTTTTCCAGAATGCCACCCTACCTTGGTGGGTCCTGAACATGGTATGTTCTATCTGAATTGCTGTTGGAATGAGGGTTCAACATGCTCAGATCTCACTAAGAACAACTGTAATCAAGCCCAGCGGCTGGGTCAAGTGCAGACCAAAAGGGTGGTCCGGTAGGGGTCCTGCAAACGGAACATATTTCACTATTTGAAGTATTTAATATACACAACAAAAGTTCTGAAGGGCAAAGTGGTAGGTCATGTCGGATGAAAGAATGCGTGCTGCTTTTTGCTTCGAAAGTAGATGCTGTAGTTGGAATCACACTTGAGCTTCCCTTTAACCGCCCTATCAGCATGGGTTGTTGTCTGTGTATAAATAATATGCTTCGTCAGAAAGCTTACTTTCTTTTTGTGCAGGATCCCCAGTAGAGACCGTGTCATGTCCTTGCCTGTTGAGCCCAGCGTCTGGGTTTATTCAGTTGCTCAGTTATATCTGCATCAAATGTTGTGAGCCCATCCAGAGCGCCAATCTAGAAATTACTGTTAGGAAAATTGCCAAGGTTCAGTGTGGCCGCAATCTCTGGGACAAAGAAGCTGATTTGCTGGGAGCGAACCGTAATGTCAGCTCACTGAAAAGGGGAATTCCAAAGCAGGGAATATACAACGGGCTAGAAATTAAATGGATTTTATCAAATGGTAAAACAATAGTGTGGCAAATAACCAAGGGAGATTGGCTCATTAAACTAAATAATTTTCAAAAATACATGATATTTCCACACCCTTATCGTGGGTTTTGCAGGTAGCACAAATGGCGTGTTGTAACACTTGGTGACATGAAAGATGCAAATGCAATTAGTTTTGGGGTTACTTTGTCTATCTCACAACAACTGTTTAATTAACTGGTGAATAGGATGTAGCAATGCACCGTTACTGTATAACATATTGCACAGGAGGGCACACGTTATCCGTATGGAGAAGACATGAGACAGAGATGGAGAGATCATTTTTTTTAAATCCAAGATACTAAGGTCCCCATTTGAAGTTACCGTACGTCAAATACACTGTTTATTGTTAGGCTTTTTTTGTTGGTTGTTTATATTTTTATAAACCTTTAAATATTATATGTCCTTTTTAATGCAAGTATTAGGAACTATAGTGACTAACTATAGAACCATTTGGCACCTTTTTTGAACTATTGAGGAATTAAGATAAATGGGATGTAATCCCTCAATCTTCCATTCTGATTTCACTTTTATTACCTGTTATATATGAACAATGCACACACAACGCCGTGGAGATGGGATCAGCATGAGCATCCGAAAAACTATGGTAGATAAATCCATTTGGCTAAGACGCAATAATAAAACCATATCAGGGCAGTTTATTCAAATAAAAATGTCTTATTGTTAAAATGGTGCTAACGTGTGTTGCCGCCACCAATCCATCATGTAGCGTTCACAATTTAGAATAATATTCTGATGGTTGGGCAAACAGTAGACAGCTTTTTTTGATGAAATAGCTTTTAGTTGAATCTCCCTGTCTTGGTTTACATGACCAGCTATTAATCAACACAGGACATCACTTCTCACAAACTTATGACAGAATGATATCTATATGAAATAAATTTAACCACCCCTTGGGTCCAAATATATTGTTTTATCTATAAGCCCACCTTTTTGTTGATGTAATTGCACCTGCTGGTCTAATATAGAAAGTAGTGGACATAGTAATGCTTCATGATCTTATTAATGTTGTTATTCCAGGGATGTGTGACAGGTGTCATCACAGGAATTAAACTTTTTGAACTATATTGCAGTTATGTTTTGGGAAAGGAAAAAGGAAGGAGACTGGGCATACACATGCTAATAGTAGGCAAATCTTGTCCAATTTTCAGGTGTGAGCAAGCTCATAAGTTGTTCAAAAGAATGTGTTTTCCATTATAATGTAATCCAGTGCATGATTGTAAATGTTGTGTGAATGGCCACCTTAACCTTATTACAGAAATATACAGCATAATACATTATTATTATACATTATATTAAATCATAAATAGATAATACAGTACACCCTACTATGATGTAGAACTGTAGACCAAAAACAGAAATAGGAGTGGTTTTCCCAAGGAGATTTTTTTCACTCCTTGTAATAATTTTCAATCTTTTGCATGATGGGTTGTTTCAGTTTCTCAGTAGAGATCTGAGCATCTTTGACCCATCCAACAGCCAATCAGTAGAAATTACTGTTAGGAACATTCCAAGGAAGTGGTGCATTCTGGGAAGAAGAAGGACCGTTAGAACCTGAAATGTCAGCTCACTAATGTCAACAGTAGGGAACAGAAAAGGGTATGAAATCAACAGATTTTTCAAAATGGAAGAGAATATGTAGAATAACTAAGTATGCATTACACAAACTAACAATTTAACCAATATTGATAATTTCCACTGAACTGTCCCTTTAAAAGTACCCCAGTGGTTTATGTCCTCACCATAGATATTAACAGTAGATTGCTACGCTGTTTTCCTTTTTCTTTTTTTCAGATTTAAGAATAAATCTTCTTCTGGAAGTGCTGATGGGACTGTTTAACAGATGTCTCTTAACCAAATTGGGAGACCCACGATATTCCCTCTAAACAGGTTTACATATCGATAACTTAATTATAGTGCTAGAACTTTTACTTCATTAATCTGACAGTGGCCATTTCAATCACTTTTAATCTTTTGCATTCTTTGTTATTTTTTGGGGTTGATCAGTTGTCTATTCTTCCAAAAATGTAAGGCTGGGCATACA
>JAACNH010004603.1:0-23428 GCA_019447015.1 Hymenochirus boettgeri | reverse complement strand
CCCCTTAATTAAGAACGTTTGCCCTAAATAGACCAGTGCCCACCCCCACCCGCTATAAAACAACTAATTTTGAAGAAAGTCCCCAGGTCTTCACTTCCTTCCTCTCTCTTCCGACCCCGGCCCGGCCTTCCTTTTGCGAGACACTGCAAGCAGGGTGCTTGACCACAGCTGTGTCCGTGATTGGCTTAGGGCAGCCAATCACGGACGCGGCTGCCCGGCTCTTCTCGAATGCCATTGTAGGAGAATGGACAGTAATTAGAGTTCTGGGGCTTTCTTCATAAATTTTTTTGCGGTTGGGGGAAACATATTCTAGATTAAATGGTTGCAAGGGTGTTTTATGGTATGTGGGAGGGATCGCCAACAGGGAGGGAGAGGGAGTGGGGAGAAGGCTGCCGGTACCTATGCCAAACTTCATCCTCCCGGAGTCCAGGTAAGGTATGCAGATCCATATTGACTCGGCTATCCCTCCGGTGGCAGTTTTTTTGGACTTTGGGGGTGACTACCGTATAACCTTCTGGAGCTGGGATGTGGGGGGCCATCAGTGGGTGGGATTTAGTTTTGGGGATGGGAACATGCCCTTTACATAAAGATACTAAGTAAGAGGTCTTCATGGTCACATGTTACAATCTCTCTCCTGGAGTGCAGTCTTTCCCTGAAATGCTGCTGTGATTAAAATGATGATGTTCTCAGGATCATAGAAAAGATAATCAATGCACATTCCTAGGCCCCATAAATATTTATTATCTGGCACACTGGCATAACTTTTAACCAAGGTGTTTTAAGTAATACATTAACTGTGATCACATGAATGAAAAGCCTTTCCAACACGTCCAGGAAACCCCATTCTGGAAGGTCCTAACGTCTAACCTTTTCAATTTCTTTACGTTCAATTACGATTAGCAAACTTTTGCATTTCTCTCTCCCTTCCCCTCAGCCCTGTGGCTTTTTAAAAATGAGGGAAGAGGGGCCACCCCGTGCTTTCTATTAAAGGCATGGACCTCACCATTAAATGGGCGGTTGGGGGTGCTATTCCCACCATGGAGGCTTGACCAAGCTCCAATAAATATACACAACATGAATTGTGGGCACTCCAATTAGGCTAATTTACCACTATATTTAGTGGAAAGTGCTACTGATCTGGTCAAACATTTATTCTTGTATGTGTAGGATTTATCAGGATCGACAGCTCAGATTTAAATTCTCTAAAAAAACTTTATTGAATCCTTGCGTATATAAAGGTATAATTTTTGAAAATTCAATTTTTTTTAGAGTAAAGAATACCCTTTAAAGAACCTTCGACTTTAAATATATAAAACATTAGGAGGCACTAGACAATGTTTGTTATAACATTATTTTCAATAATATTTGACAAGCAAAGTCAAAATTTTTTGGAACCGTTACCCACAAGGGCACTGCATTGTCAGTAAAAGGTAAGACATATCAAACACTCAAAAAAGAATCACAATACAATGACCTTTAATAAAAAGAGCACATTCCTACCTTACACTTAACAATCAATACACCCAGAATCGTCTCCAAGCCGCAATCTATGGAAACTTATAGCAGTATATTTGTGTTTGCATCTAGCTTTATAGCCATGACACATCGACCAGCACCATTCAAGCCTATAACTAAGAAACCAGAGAAGCTAGAGACCTTTTCTGTGTTTGAAAGGTATAAAGAGAACTTTTGTTAAAGGTACACTAAAACATGTTTTATTAATACATTGCATCTGTTTCTATTATTACCGGGAGGTGAGAACACTTATTCTCATTCCCCACACTCCCTGTGAATAATAGAACACCCTAGGGGACACTGGAAGTTACCTTACCAGCGCTTCCACTCGCAGCTGTTCTGAGTTGACGCCACGCTGTCCCAATATCTCTTGCCTATCTTTTGTGTGGGGTGCATACGCCAATATAAGGCTTTTAACTGTTGAAAACTTTTTTACAAAAATGCTAGGCTTAGGCGCACGCTTTGTGCTTTTTTTTTTGTGTTGCGTTAGCGCATGCATCACAGAACACTTGCGATTTGTGTTCCATTTGCGATACGCAATCGCATGCAAATTTTGTATCCAAAGAAATCACATGCCCAACACAAAACGGAATAACATTGTTTGCGTCGCATTGTGGCCATTGCCTTAAGAGGCCTTGGGTTAGGTGATCATTTATTAAAACGTAACCTGTGGTCTCCGACTAGGTGGCTTAAATAAAACTTTTGGTTGTACCTTTAAATTACAATTAAAGGGCATATTTCCACCCCGCAACTAATAAATAAATAATATCCATAAATGAGGTTCACTCTGTGTTCTGGTAAGTAAGTTTTCTTCTTTTTTTTTTAACAATTAGCACCTTGCGGTTAAGTTTGGGAGGGGGGACGCTACACTACAGTAAATGGTTAATTTTAGGGTGGACATACCCTGTTAACGTCTGGAACTTGGTAAAAACTAGTGAGAAGTTATACCTGATGGGATAGGTTAGGTTTAGCAATATAACTTACAACAAAACCCTTTCTTCACCAGCTGGTAGACATGTAAACCAGTCTCTGCAATTTAGGGCCCCTTTTCTTTCTCACCTGTCAAGTCTGTGTGGTACGTTCTGTCTTTCCCACATTACGTTTTAAATGATCATTCTTAAGGCTTCAGGAACTGAAGGAGCGAGGGTCAGGAGATGTCACACTGGAAGCAGTAAGTTTGAACATTATCTGCAATATAATTTCTCTCTGGAAACAGCAAAGAGGGTGATCCCGGACTCTTTTAAAGGCAAACCAAACTTGCTGGAGACCTCAGTTGCCCTTAAAGTGGCTTTAAAGGGGGTGCGATGTAACTAATATTGTGAGTGCAAAACCTCCTGAGGTGGCCGTATGCAAGTCCCACTATCAGTGATAAAATAGCCAAGTTCTGTACCTGCCAATTCTGAATCGAGCAGGTACAATATGTTGGCTATACCTTTTATGCATATATTGTTTATATGGAGACCTTTAACATTATATATTTTGTGAGTTTAAAATGGTTTTTCCTTTAAAACCACAACCTCACCAAGGATTTATTATGAAAAAGTTTAACTCAACAAATCATACTTTTAAAGATCAAATTACATTTTTTATCATGATGATGATTACTTATTTTCCTATGTAATTTGTTAAATGTTATGTTATAGCTCAGAAAAAAACACTTTCCCTTTTAACAACAACATCCCTTTTACCCCTATGTTCCGCACAGAAAGATACAAAGTGGGATATTGGATAAGTCTCTTTCTTCACAAGGTTAAGTCGCACTAAAGCATGCCTGAACTCCAAGCGACAAAAGGGGCAGACAACTGCAGGTCCTCTGTGTACTGCAAGTTTTTATTGTGTACCATGATTATACATATATTATTTACAAAGACAATTTTTTTTTTCCTACCTGCCAATTTCTGGCCAGTAACCATGGAAAAATGTGTTTATAGTTAACTTCACATTAACACGCTATAGTACCATGGAACTAATTTATCACGACTATCCCTTGGTATAATAATGTTAGATATACCTGACATAGAATCATTTTTATCAAAGTATTTAAATGTGGTTTACATTGCAATGAACGAAGTGATTTAGAACATCATAACCCTAAAGCCCCGCCTAAAGAATAACATTAACAAAATTCTATATAAAACAACACTAGAGAGCGTGTTAATGTCTTTCTATAGCACTGATCAAAATCAAACTTATAGATGTCGTTGCACTTGTAAATTTAAACAGATCTGCAATTACAGAATACATCAGAAAACAATTTCAACAATAAATATTCCGTGCAAGATTTTTCTCATTTAACATGACATAACTGAAATGTTCAGACATGTCGTATGCATCCTAGAAGAATTGTGAGATAGCTTATTGGTCTGTAGGATGTCTAAATAACCACTGGTAAGTCCCATTGTATAAACTGCTTCCAGGACAATGCTTGTAATTGCCCCTCAGATTTACTCTCATTGTAATTATAGTAAAGTTTTGACATTCTGTCATATTTTTTTTTCCTGTTAAGGTTCGTATGCATGCACATGTGTGCCGACCACAACCTCGTCCGCTATCTGCGACAAACGTGCCGATTCGGTGGAGAATCGTCCGTGTGTATGCGGTCAGTCCTGGGGTTGTTCGTTGATCAGCCGGCAGATCAGCGCACATGTTGCGTGTGTACGCGCCTTTAGACAGATTTATACGCGAGAAGGGGGTGTACTGGTGTACAGTCAAATGTTTACAGGGATAACCCCCCTTTGAATAAAAAATAACAAAAGTGTATATAAAGGTTGATACCCTTATTGACTAACTAAGATATCATAGCACTTTTCAAAACATTCTAGTACCTTTTTCAAGCTGAATCCTTGTTATCAGCTTGAAAAAGGTACTAGAATGTTCTGAAAGCTTGCTATGATTATCTTAGCCAATAGTTTATCATCTTTATACCACTTTGTTATTTTTTATTTCAAGGGGTTACCCTGTAAACATAGACAGATTTAGAACGCTGTTTCCAGCCGCTCCTACCAGTAGCATTCTCACATTAGTTCAAGGGAGCGTGGATAATTCGGGCGCTGTCAGGAGAACAGTGGAGGGAGCGAGATTGCGGGTAATTTGGCTCTCTCTTCTCTTCGGACATAACTCATTTACCTTCCATTCTTCAATTAAAGGGAAAAAGGGGTACTTTTTTTGATGGAGAGACCCTTTAAAAGACCTTTCCGAGGCTTGAGTGCCCTGAACTGACATAGTTACTCGTGAGTCCTCTTAAACAGAAACCACCAAGACATCGTTATTGATTAGAGGGTTTTAATATGTTTTAAAAAAAAAAAAAAAACTTGTCGTAATACATCTTTAAATAATCTGTAAAGCTACGAAACTTTCATTGTGTTTAATACAATTTATGCTTTGTTAAAAAAAAAGGAAAAGCTCAAACATTATTTTGATTGATAGGGCCAATGATTTATTATCGTGATTCACTGCATAGTAATTTTCATTGGAAATTTGTCTACTCTACTTCTGAATCGGGCAGTCAACTGTTGTAGCCAGGATTCTAATTTATTTTAGATTAAGACAAAAAACCAAAGCAAAAGTGCTACTTACTCCTGTCTTGGTGTCTGATAATCTGCAGGGCATGGAAATACTTTTGTCAGATACCAAACACGTGATTTTTAGAAAGCTTTGGACAGCACAGAAGGTTTTTTACCTTTTCCCATTTTGGTTTTTTTTTTTACACTAAGCATCTGACGCTAACCAATATTTAACTGATTTTTTCTTAGTAAATTAGCAGTTTACTGATCATAAATGAATAACAAGCCTACACTGTAGAGAAATTATTTTTGACACATGGTCGTTTTTTTTTTTTTACCCTTATCAAATGCCTGTCGTGATATTTCTCTCAATTGCGACAAAACTACACTGAGAATTTTACCTACCTGCGGACAACAATTTTTAGGTCTAATTTCCCCATACAGTGTTCAAAAATTCATCGGTGCTGCCTGCCCAGTTCTTTCTCCTTATCACAGTCGTGGTCTGTTTTTAGACTGGTCCAATGGAAAGAAAAGTGTCTTCCTACGGTCAACTGCTAGACTGTGGAAGGAGGCAGCAGCAAGGAAGAACTTTGGATAACTGATGGGGTATATTGATTGAACCCAGTGTGAGAACCTTGCAGTCTACATCCTGGGTACTTTTATATAAAGAGTTTAGGGTGGGAGTGGGTGTTCTGTGCCCTTTAAAAAGGACAACTAAATCACAGAACAACACTGAACCATGAACCGCTCAGTTCCTCACCCCCTGTTTGCATAACTTGAAGCACAGCGTTACTGAAACGCTGTTCTGGTAGGCTCCGCCCCCTCCTCCCATCGGCGACGTGGCCCCAATAGGAAGGCACGCTCTGCATCGACTTGCCTTCCTATTGGCCTTGTCGCGCAGGAGAGGAGGGGTCGGAGCCTACCATGCAGCGTTTCAGTACGCTGTGCTGCAAGTTACACGAAACCAGGGGTGAGGACCTAGCGGTTCAGGTCCTCACCCGGGTAAAAGGTACTGACCCCTAGAAGAGAGGAGTAGGGAGGTGAGTATATTGTCCTTTAACTCTAATTTTGATACGACGCTGGGAAATTTAACCTACAATAATATATGGTTTGTGCTTTACTGTCACAGCATTCTAGAATCACACAATTGGGTCACAACCATTAAGTTCTGCACATGCCAGTCCTTAGCTATGGCTAACTTGTTGCAGTTGGTCACATCCATTATATAATCTCTAGCCAATCATTTACAGGACAGATAAAGCAAGGAGCTGTGACTGAGGACGGAGGTCTGGTCTGACCACTGCACATACACACATACTTCATCCAGTTCTTAACAGGCTTATATTGTATTATAATACACATATGAAGTGGGATTTTTGTTTATTGGTGTTTTTAGGGGGGTTGTTTTCAGATTCTGGAATATAAAAATTGGGTTAGTTCTCCTTTTTTAACTGGATCTTTTAAAATGTCCAATAACTAGTTTTTATATTAATAGTAAATAATGATTCCCAAAATAATCTTCAACATCACATCACAGCACAACCCCTGCATCCCAAACTTCAAAATAAATTAACATCCTTTTTAGGTCTGCGAGACAGAACCGTCCAAGCAAAAAAGTTTGTCACTTTTTAACCCACAATCAAATAATGATGAAACCACAGCTCCAGGCGACCAACTACTTTCATTATTAATAGCCTCCAATTCCTGGCCCTCAATTTAAAGTCCCTCAGGGATGCTGTATTTTCAAGAGTGCCAACAAATTTGTGCTTCTGTTCTGGGTGACCCCCTACCTGGACCTGTCTTCCAGCAGATGTGGTATGGCAAGTTCATTGAATAGCTTTAAAAGTGGGCTAGATACATTTCTAAAATTAAAAAACATTGGGAATTACTGATATTATACATTTACTGCAGTTCTGGTTGGTACAGGGATACTATATAATATTGAGAATTACTGGTATTAATACATATCTGTAGTTCTGGTTGGTACAGGATACTATACAATATTATTATTACTGGTATTATACATATACTGTAGTTTGGTTGGTACAGGGATACTATAAAATATTGTGATTACTGGTATTAATACATATACTGTAGTTCTGGTTGGTACAGGGATACTATATAATATTGAGAATTACTGGTATTAATACATATACTCAGTTCTGGTTTGTTACAGGGATACTATATAATATTGAGAATTACTGGTATTAATACATATACTGCAGTTCTGGTTGGTACAGGCATACTATATAATATTGAGAATTACGGGTATTAATACATATACTGCAGTGTGATTGGTACGGGGATACTATATAATATTGAGAATTACTGGTATTAATACTATACATGTAGTTTCTGGTTGGTACAGGGATACTATATAAATATTGAGAATTACTGGTATTAATACATATACTGTAGTTCTGGTTGGTACAGGTATAACTATAAAAATATTGAGATTCTGGTATTAATACATTACTGCAGTTCGTTGGTACGGCATACTAATATATTGAGAATTACTGGTATTATACATTACTTGCAGTTCTGATGTGTACGGGGATACTATTATAATATGAGAATTACTGGTATTAATCCATACACTGGTAGTTCTCTGGTTGGTACAGTATACTCTAATACTAATGAGAATTACTGGTATTATACATATACTGTAGTTCTGGTTGGTACGGGATACTATATAATAATGAGAATTACTGTATTAAACATATACTGTAATTCTGGTTGGTTACGGAAATACTATATAATATTGAGATTACTGTATAATACATATCAATGTATTCGGATTGGTACGAAGGGATACTATATAATTGAGAATTACTGGTATTATACATATACTGCAGTTCTGGTTGGTACAGGATACTAGATCATATTGAGAATTACTGTAGTGAATATATATAAACTGTAGTTTTCCTGGTTTGACGGGGGATACTATAAATATATTGAGAATTACTGGTTTATACATTGACTGTAGTTCTGGTTGTACAGGGATACTATATAATATTGAGAATTACTGGTATTAATACATAACTGCATTCTGGTTGTTACAGGGATAACTGTATAAATTTGAGAATTAACTGGTATTAATACATATACTGCAGTTCTGGTTGTTACAGGGATACTGTATAATATTGAGAATTACTGGTATTAATAGATATACTGCAGTTCTGGTTGTTACAGGGATACTGTATAATATTGAGAATTACTGGTTATTATAGATATACTGTAGTTCTGGTTTGTACAGGGTAGCTATATAATATTAGATATATGGTATTAATACATATACTCAGTTCGGGTGGTACAGGCATACTTAATTGGAGAATTACGGTATTAATACATATACGTAGTTCTGATTGGTACGGGGATATTATATTAATATTGAAAATTACTGGTATTAAGGGTATGTCCCCCTAAAATTGAATTTTTAATATAAGATCCCCCTGGGCTCCCAGCCCCAACCGCTATAGTTTTTTTTTTTAGAAAGCCCCCCAAACTCTACTTACCTCCCCTCTTTCCTCCCCGCATCCCCGCTCCCGGCCTCTGCTTGCAAGGAATGCAAGCAGAGGGCGGGACCGGTAGCCACGTCTTGATTGGCTGAGCGGCAGCCAATCACAGACGCGGCTGCCGGCAGCCTCACTTCGCCGGAGAAAGAGGAGAGGTAAGTAAGAGTTTGGGGAGCTTCTAAAAATAAAAAATATGCGGTTTGGGGCTTGGAGACATGGGGGAATACTGTACTGAAGGGCTTTTTTATGCTAGGGGGAGGGATAGTAGAACGGAGGGGGAGGGATAGTAAACGGGAGGAGAGGAGGGAGAGGGAGGGGGAGGGAGGGGGGAGAAGGGCTGCAGTACGCATGGCAAAAATCACCTGAGGCCACTAGCAGGCAGTGTCCTTATGACTGCCTAGCCTCCTGTGGGAGTTTTTGTTGGGACTTTGGGGGGACTACAGGCGAACCCTATGGAGCTGGGATGTTAGGTAAGGATTACACTACCACATGATGGGGCCAGTAGTTGGGGGGATATATATTTTTGGGGGTGGACATGTCCCTTTATACATATACTGTAGTTCTGTTGAGGACAGGGATACTATATAATAATGAATTACGGTATAATACATAACTGTAGTTCTGGTGGTACACAGGGATACTATATAATATTGAGAATTACTGGTAAAACCATATACTGTTTTCGGGTTGGTACAGGGATACTATATAATATTGACAAATTACTGGTATTAATCATATACTGTAGTTCTGGTTGGTTACAGAGATACTATAAATTTGAGAATTACTGGATTATACATATACGTAGTTCTGGTTTGGTACAGGGATACTATATAATATTGGGAATTACTGGTATTAATACTATACTGCAGTTCTGGTGGTACAGGCATACTATATAATATTGAGAATTACGGGTATATACATATACTGCAGTTTCTGATTGGTACGGGGATACTATATAATATTGAGAATTACTGGTATTATACTATACTGTATTTCTGGTTGGTACAGGGATACTATAATAATGAATAAATTACTGGTATTAATACATTACTGTAGTTCTGGTTGGTAGGGATACTAATATAATAATGAGAATTACTGTTATTAATACATATACTGTAATTCTGGTTTGGTACGGGGATACTATATAATATTGAGAATTACTGGTATTAATACATATAATGTAGTTCTCTGATTGGTACGGGATAACTATATAATATTGAATTACTGTTATTATACATATACTGCAGTTCTGGTTGTTACAGGGATACTATATATAATTGAGAATTACTGTATTAATACATATACTGTGTTCTGGTTGGTACAGGATACTATATCTAATGATAATTACTGGTATTAATACATATACTGTAGTTCTGGTTGGTACAGGATACTATATAATATTGAGAATTACTGGTATTAATACATATACTGTAGTTCTGTTGGTACAGCGATACTAATAAAATTTGAGAAATTACTGGTATTTATACATATTTGTGTTCTGGTTGGTACGGGGATACTATATAATATTGAGAATTACTGTATTAATACATATCTGCAGTTCTGGTTGTTACAGGGATACTGTATAATATTGAGAATTACTGGTATAATGATATACTGTAGTTCTGGTTGGTACAGGGATCTATTATAATATTGAGAATTACTGTATTAATACATTACTGCAGTTCTGGTTGGTACAGCATACTATATAATATGAGAATTACTGGTATTAATACATATACTTAGTTCTGATTGGTACAGGCATACTAATAATATGAGAATTACTGGTATTAATACATATACTGTAGTTCTGATTGGTACGGGGATACTATTATATTGAGAATTACTGTTATAATACATAATACTTAGTTCTGTTGGTACAGGGATACTATATATAATGAGAATTACTGGTATTAATACATATACTGTAGTTCTGGTTGGTACAGGATACTATATATATTTAGAATTACTGGTATTATACATATCCTGTGTTCGTGATTGGTACGGGGATACTGTATAATATTGAGATTACTGTATTATAATATACTGCAGTTCTGGTTGATCCAGGGATACTTTCTGATTGCCATTTGGAGTCAGGAAGGAATTTTCCCCCCCCTTTTTTTTAGCTGGGTTTTTTTGCCTTCCTCTGGATCAACTGTTAGGTTGGGTTAAAAGGAGGGTGAAAAGGTTGGACTTGATGGATGCACGTCTTTATCACCCCAATTACTATTGTTACCATTATCAATATTCATTAATATAAATAATATTGTCTACAGATAGGGCATGTCTATATTAAATAGATAGCAGACCACTGTCTGACTAGCCCTGTACATTCCCTCCATTCAGAATGTCAGACCAGATTTCCTGAGCAGAATGAGAATATTGTCCGTAAAATGGGAATTGAACAAGAAGTATTTCTGTCTCTCACAACCAGCTGAGGAGTTTCCCCAGATAGATCTCATGGCCTCAGAGTGAACCACAAAGTAGACAGTGCCCTCTTCATTTTCAGTGGATTTCAGGCTGACTTACATATTTCCTCCCTTCCCTCTCATCCAGAAAGTCCTAAAGAAAATCAGAAGGATCAGGGGACAATAATAGCAATTATCCCTAATGGCCAAGGAGGTCTTGGTTTCCCACGTGTTTGGAAATGAGTATGGCCCAACCCTTTCATGTTCCTTGCAAGGTAAGATCTCCTGTCTCAGGCCTGTCTTTGACGGCTTGGTTATGAGAGGGAAATCCTTTGATGCTTCAGGTTCTGTCTGAACCAGTTATCTCCATTTTATTATAAGCTAGGCAGAAGTCTACATCGACAGCTTTTTACAAAACATTGGGGGAAAAATTAAGCTGGTGTTCCTCGCAATCTCCTCCAATAGTACCAGATAACTGAGGTACAGATTGTAGAATTCCGCAATTAGGTTAGATAAGGGTCTTGCTCCTTCACTTTAAAGACACAGGTTTCAGCCATCTCTCCTCTCACGGAAGTCTCTTGGTCTTCCTCAACCACTAGTTCTTAGGTTCTTCAAAGCTTTAAAAACATCAAGCCTCCAGAAAACCAAATCACCTCCTTGGGATTTGGATAAACTTACCTGGAGATTGCCTTTTGTTGGCAATAACGTCGCTAGACGTTTTTTTTCTGAGATCAAGAATTCAGATATTCACAGCGTTACCTCTCATTTCTAGAAGACAGAGTCATTATTAGATTGCACAAATCTTCTGTCCCAAAATAGTTTCTGAATTTCATGTTAATAAGACATCATTTTACCTCACTTCTTTCCAAATCCGCAAACAGAAGAAGAAGTAAAATATCATACTTTAGATCTTGCAAGATTTATCAAGATCTACATCAACAGAACTCAATCTTTTAGAAAGTGTGACTCTTCTGGTTCTACAATCAGGAAAGAATTAAAACATCAGTGGATAGGTGGACCACCTCTTGTATAAGTCCCTCTGAGATTAAACTTTACTCTTCTAGGTCGGTGGCACCACATGGGCATTTCACGCAGGAGTGTCTATACAGGAAATTTGTAAGGCAGCTACTTGGAGTTCTCCTCCACAGTTCCTGATCATTATAAGCTAACCCTTTCTCAGACTGAATTCTGGATTCAGTCATATTGTAATATAATGATTTGTTTATCCCTCCCTTCTTTGTTTTCTTTTCACTGCTTTGGTATATCCCATTAGTGACCACTGCCATGTGAAGGACAGGAATGCTGAAAATTAAATCAACTTACCGAAATTTCAATTCCTGGACTATAACATGTCGTGGTCACTGCTAAGCTCCCCCCCTTCGTGGTCACGCTCGGGCCAGGGGAGGACTGAGGAAGGGGCAAGGGGATCCTTTATTTGATTTTGTTTTTCCTGTCCCATTGTATGGAAAGGGGTTAACCCATTAGTGACCACTGCCATGTTACAGTCCAGCATTTTTTTTTAGCTGGGTTTTTTGCCTTCCTCTGGATCAACTTTTAGGTAGGTTAAAAGGAGGGTAAAAGGTTGAACTTGATGGATGCAGGTCTTTATAAAACCCCAATTACTATGTTACTATGTTACCATTATCAGTTTTCATTAAAGGGCATGTCCACCCCCAAAACTATAATTTCCCCCCACTACTACTGGCCCCACACTGTAGTGCAATAAAAATCCTTACCTTACATCCCAGCTCCAAATTGTTCTCCTGTAATGTCCCTCCAAAGTCCAAAAACTCACCACCAGAGCCTGGCCACCAGGAAATTGAAGCATATCATTTAAACTTAGTGAGGTCTAGGTTTTAGGTGGGTTTCCTGCAATATATTACATTTTTGTTTTGGGGGTGGGCATACCTTTTAAGGTGCCCATCCATAAGTTGACTTACGTCCTGACATTCCTCAACATTCTGAAAACTGGTCCAATCATTTTAGGCAATCACCACTATTTATAGGATACAAAAATTTGGCTGTCTATCTGTAATCAGACGCAAGGGAACCAAAACCATATATTTAAATCAGATTGAGGACAGACCCTCAAAACAGGGCAAAAGTTAACACTGTCCCACTGGTTATGATTAGGGTTGCCACCTTTTCCTTTTAAGACCAGAACTCATTTGGCTAAGTATGGAGAGCCGCTACCAAGACTAACGCAATTTAAGACATAAATAACTGCGTTGCTGCGACTCTAGCAGTGTTTAAGACTTGGAATGGTTTTAACACAGGGGTGCCCAACCAGACGACGATGGGGCCGCACTAGCAGTACTGAGCACTGTTAGTGCCACGGGAGCTTTGTGCGTAGTGCGAAAAAATGTGGCTGGGTTGCTTGCGGACCGCAAGTTGAGCACCACTGGTTTAACCACCATTGAGCTGCTATCGTAGAAGAAAAGGCGCACTGCTACATAGTCTCTGGGAATAGCATGGGCATTGTCGTAGTGTAACATGTAGGTCAAATGGGGTGGCAACATTGTAAAGTAACAAAATACAACAACAAAGACTGGGGCTCTCGTACATAACCTAAAGCTGGGTAATCATACTAGGGGCCTATTTATGTGCAATTGCTTTTTAGCAAACGTGTAATGAATATATAGCGCCGACATTATATGTAGCGATTGTAAATCTCTGAGGCAGTCATAAATCATGGGTGGACACACGGGGTGGGGATAAAACACACTGTCTAAATGGGCGTTTATAGAACAAATCAGCTCGGTGACAACACTTACCATAGAGTGGTATATAACTACGCCATTAACACGATAGACGTCGTATTTACGGCCATATGTTCAATAAGGTTTTTAAAATGATAATATTCAGGCTGACCGACCCATTCATGTGTTTTGGTCGGGCAAATTATTGTATGGGTTTTTTTCTTGCGGCTGAGACACCAACTGTCGTCCAATTGGACATCGTGTGTAGTCACTCTATTGACTGCATCTTGGGCGTGGCTAACTGTCAGACGCGCTGCTTTTTGCATGACCAGTTCTCTCCTGCCTGACACTGGTCGGAAGCCTCATGGTCTGTCAGGAGGAAAGGATGCGACATGTGTACCCAACTTTAAAGGGGAAGTTTCAGTGCCAATACAATTACTTTTAGAAAAAAGCGCAGTATTTTTTCAATCCCAATGACCTTAATTGCCAATTCAGCATTGTCTGTGTATAAATAACTGCAACCGAAATACTGACTTCCTGTTTGCAGGACCCCTAATAGAGACCATTATGGTCTTGCCCTTGACCCAGTGCCTGGTTGATTCAGTTGCTCAGTAGAATCTGAGCATCTTTGCCCATCCACACGCCAATCGTGAAATTTCTGTTAGGAACACCACAAGGATATGATCATCCTGGGAAGAAAAGGACCGTAGAACCTGAATGTCGCTCACTACATTGCAACTACGGGAACAGCAAAGGGTATGAAATCAACTGATTTTTCAAAGGAGAGAATATGTAATAACTAGTAGAATTACACAACATTTAACAAATATTGAACTAGACTTAACCCGTTACTAACGGGCCGCAATATGTGTAGAAACTTTATTTTCCAGAGCAAGAGCCCTGGACCATTTTATGTGAAACATTTTTTTTCCCTTTAAAGGCACTTTTTTCCCCTCAGCCCTGTCCATACACTTTGGAGGGACCTTTTCCCTCAGCCCCCTGTCCATACCTTTGCGACCTTTTCCCTCAGCCCCTGTCCATACACTTTGGAGGGACCTTTCCCCCTCACCCCCTGTCCCATACACTTTGAAGGGACTTTTTTTCCCCTCAGCCCGGTCCATACACTTTGAAGGGACTTTCTTTCCCTCACCCCCCTGTCCATACACTTTGGAGGGACTTTTTCTCCCCTCCCAGACCCTGTCCATACACTTTTGATGGGACTTTTTTTTTCCCCAGCCCCTGTCCATACACTTTGGAGGACCTGTTCCCCTCAGCCCTTCCATACACTTGGCGGGGCGTTTTCCCTCAGGCCCCTGTCCATACCTTTGAAGGGACTTTTTTTTCCCTACTCCCCCTGTCCATACACTTGAAGGGACTTTTTTTTCCCTGAAGACCCTGTCCTACACTTTAAGGGACTTTTTCCCCTCACCCCGTCCTACACTTTGGAGGGACCTTTTCCCCTCACCCCTCCATACTTTGAGGGACTTTTTTCCCTCACCCTGTCCCATACACTTTGGAGGGACCTTTTCCCTCAGCCCCTTGTCCATACACTTTGAAGGCTTTTTTTCCCCTTAGCCCCTGTCCATACACTTTGGAGGGACTTTTTTTCCCCTCAGCCCCTGTCCATACACTTTGGGGGACCTTTCCCCCTCAGTCCCCTGGTCCATACACTTTGGAGGGACTTTTTTTTTCCCTTCAGCTCCCTGTCATACACTTTGGAGCCTTTTCCCCTCAGCCCCTGTCCATACACTTTGGAGGGACGTTTTCCCCCTCAGCCCCTGTCCATACACTTTGAAGGACCTTTTCCCCCCAGCCCCTGTCCATACACTTTGACAGGACTTTTTTTTCCCCAGCCCCTTCGATCCACTTTGAAGGGACTTTTTTCCCTCAGCCTGTCCATACACTTTGCAGCACCTTTTTCCCTCAGCCCCTGTCGATCCACCTTTGGGAGGGACCTTTTCCCCTCAGCCCCCCCTGTCCATACACTTGTAAGGGACTTTTTTTCCCCTCAGCCCCTTCCTATTTGGAGGGACTTTTTCCCCCTCAGCCCCTCCATACCTTTGAGGTCTTTTTCCCTGCACCCTGTCCATACACTTTGGAGGGACTTTTCCCCTCACCCCTGTCCATACACTTTGGAGGGACTTTTTTTCCCTCAGCCCCTGTCCATACACTTTGGAGGGACCTTTTCCCCCAGCCCCGTCCATACACTTTGAAGGGACTTTTTTTCCCCCGCCCTGTCCATACACTTTGGAGGGACTGTTTTCCCCCAGCCGTCCATCTTTGAGGACCTTTTTCCCCTCAGCCCGTCCATACACTTTGGAGGGACTTTTTTTCCCCTCAGCCCCTGTTCATTACACTTTTGGAGGGACCTTTTCCCCTCAGCCCCTGTTTGATGAACGGTATTCAACATATGTAAAACGCCATAGACAAATCATTCGATCATTGAACCAGGTCGTAGTGAGTGTTTCCTGCTGTAGCTCATCCAGCATTTCCTGTGCTTGGAAATCTGCCTCCATTATTCATGACTAGCTCCTCCCTTCTTTTCCGATAGGAATCAATGTGTCCTGCTTTGGCAAACAACGATTAGTATCCCAGACTCATGTTGTCTATAATTCACGGATTCAGACATTTTGCCAAGTAGAAAAAGTAGGAAAAAGATTTTGGGGAAGGGCACTGTGTGTTTACCAGTTCAGTTATATTCTAATGCACCGGCTATTAACCACAGAACTGGGTTCTGCTCTACAAGTTACTTAGTTAACCACTGTATTATTAGAGATTCTGAGTATAAACACCAAATATCCCACCGCTGCCGCCACCAATTGTCACAAACCCCCCGTCCCAAAACGCCCCAACCCACTATCCGTTACCGGAAACACACTCCAAGCAACCAACAGGCGGACGGAACAGATCATACCCGGTGGGTTTGGTGAACAAACTATATATTACAACACAATTAATATTACTAAATCTCAATATACTCGCTGACACACATCCCGATTAAAACAGCGGAATGACCTGTTTCCTATATGGGGATATCCGCTCCCCCTACTTCTAACACCGTAAGGAATTGGTTATTCCCCCTAATATTCTATCACAGTTATAAGTATCTCTATATACCTACACAATACTTCTCTATAGTAGCGTACTACTAACAACCTGTAAGGAAATTGGTTAATTCACCCTAATATTCTATACACAGTTTACAGTATATCTATATACCTACACAATATTCTCTATAGTAGCGTACTTCGAAGACACAGTTTGTTTGGGATTAACTCAGAATAGGACAATAGCCTTAAATGATTTTATATCATTTATTAAAAGTTGTTAAAATAGTGCATAAAAAATAAGAAAATAAAATAAAATCACACTGAACATAAGCGGTAACACAAGTGAGGGTAGAAATTGGGTAAAAGAAGAAATACTTAGAGATAATTGGCATCTGAATAGTCCAGAGAAGAGTCCAGAACTTGATAATCCAGTTAATTGGGAAATAATAGTCCAAATGATAAGTCCTGCGTTAAGCCAATACGGTCTGTCCAGTTGGCTAGATTTGTTATTCCAATGTTCTTCTAGATGTTTGACAGACTCCTTGGGATGAGACCACAGTTCCATTTTTATCCTTTCTTCAGAAAATGGGAGTGGTCTGGTCCCTAGAGGGTGGACTTGGTTCTTCCCCCAAAGGTTGGTTCCAAGTTTTGGAGGGATTTCAAATATCAACACTCCCCCCCAGTCCATAATCCCATGACCACACATGTCACATTCAAATAATATCATGATGGTTTATAACTAATTTTTCCCAACAGAACAAGACCAATACGACTATCTGGGATATCCTAGGCCTAAGAGGATAAAATCCCAGTTTGGCTCGGGCTATGATATTGTGTCAGGTCTTCATAAATGTAGATTAATTACTGGAGAAACTGGGTATTTATGAAAAACCTGAAATAATTCTACAATCCTGAATTATTAAGGAATATGATTGCATTCATCTGCCTTTGGTTTCTTGCTCAATTCCTACTGGAAGTTCCCTCTGGTTCTGGTGTCTCTTTGTCTGGGACTTTTGTTGTTTATTATGGGGATTCACACCTTGCCCTTTGAAGTCAGACACTCCGCGCTAAGTCAGCTATTTAACACCAAATGGCCCTGGCTTTGGGAAAACATGAATTAACCTGCGAGTACCAGAACGTAAACAATGGAGCTACCATCTCTTGATCATGCCATTAGGGTGAAATAATTGAAATTGGGGGTGCAATTTCAGATATTGTCTATGGCGTTTACATTGAATACCTGTTCATCACACCCTGTCCATACACTTTGAGGGACCTTTCCCCTCAGCCCCTGTCCATACACTTTGAAGGGACCTTTTCCCCTCAGCCCCTGTCCATACACTTTAGATAGAACTGTTTTCCTCTCGCCCTCCATAAGCTAACTGTCCTTTTTCCTTTGTTATCTAAAGAGGTCTTCGTGTTCTTTAACTGTACGCTATTTAACTTGCTAACCTGAAATAGCAGGGACTGTGCAGCCATCCATACACTTCAGCGTCTAAACAGTTACCCCTGACAGCGCTTTTGGCGCGCACCATGACAACGCTATTTTTGCGCATGCCATATCAACCGGAGCGTCTAAACAGTTACCATGACAACGCAAGTTTTGCGCATGCGCATAATCAACCGGCCGTGTGTTACTGGTACGCTGATGTATGCCGCACGTAAAACTTTCCTGCAACGAAAGGAAATGAAGGGCTGAGAGGTGCGGCAGGGGGCTAGAACAGTGTCATGCACTCTGTAATTGCCTGGGGGAATAACAGCACAGCCTGAGGAATACAATGCACACCCAAGTGGCAAAAAGAGGTAACGGCAGGACACACACACACACGGACACAGGGACGCACACTTGCATTTTATTATAGTTGATTTCCACATGAACTGTACTTTTAAGAAATGTACATGCTGCAGTGCTAAATGCTATTGCATGTATGCTGTAAAATAAAGTTTAGTTGGAATCTGCAGCTTTAAAAAAACTGTTGGCATTTCCCCCCCATGCCCCTCCAGAGCAAACTATTGCAGCTTCAAAGTTGCTGACATCTTGAATCAGGATAGTTTGGATGTGTAGCTCCGCCCGTCCGAGATTTGCTGCTTCCTACTGCTGCATTAGTCTTAAAGGGGAATGTCCCTTTGTTCTGAATGTGCGTGCGCGCATGACGTCAACTTTGAAGCAGCAAAGGTAGCCCCTGGAGGGGCATAGGCTGCAGCTTCCAACTAAACTTAACTTTATTTGCAGCATACTTAGCCTTTAAATACATGCAGTATGGCTTACATCAATGCAGCCAAGAATGCATCATGCTTCTAATAGAAGGCTGGGTAAACCGGACAGATATTTCTGCCAGGCTGACTAGTCACTGCAGCATTTCATCGCTACTGATGGTTCGGTCCTAGGAGACGCGTCACCTGCTGTAATTTACTGTCATGTCTGATTGTCCTTTGTTCCGGTTTGGATAAAACTTCCCGTGTGTACCTAACCTAAAGGTGCCCATACTGAACCCACCTCCTGACCGATCCCACCACATTCAATCAATTCTCCAGAACCACATTTTCCCGTTCCTTTTCGCGACTGACATACGACGGTCATCGCGACATCCCACCCATTCAGGTTGCGATGGGATGTTGGTCGCGAAAAGGAACGGGAAAGGCGTTTCCTGATTGGTTGAACGTAGTGGGATCGGTTGGGGGTGAGTTGAGATTTGTGTCTAACACGTTGCAATCGATTGGGAGACATTGATGCTAATAGTTTCATTCACACACCAGGAAACCAATCCGAGAAGCTTCCAAAAATACCTTCAACCATTGGCCAGTAGGGGGAGGCACCAGAGAAGTTTTACAAGCTTTAAACACATTTGATTCCAATGGAATCTGAATGAAAGCTCGTGGCACGTGCACGTTCACGTCCGTTCGTCACTATGGTACCAGCTGATAGCAACATTGGTTGATGCGCGGGCAGTGTTGACTTGGTGGGCTCTGCACAGCGGTTGGGTCGCGCTCCGTTTTCCTCCTCTGGGTGTGAGTAAGTAACGGGCACCGTAGAGGGGAGAGATTAACAGTGTACCGGTTTCACTTCGGGAAACTTCACTTATATTAGGGGGTCACTCACTGGTTGTCCTGGTGATTGGCAGTTGGGCATCACGTGACCAGGATGTAGTTTAGTCACATTGACATGGGAACCAGTCAGTCTATAGAGCGGGCGGGGTACATAGAGATGAACCCCCAACTCTTTACTTGTCCCAGGGAGGAACTGAGGGTTATGTGGGAGAGTATCGGGTACACTTGGTGATAGGTTTTCTTTCTTGTTCACAAGTGATTTTTAAAAGTTCACATGGGACACATACACATGGGACAAGTTCACATCAACAACACTGGGATAAGTTCACATGGGCAAGTTCACATGGGACATACGTGGGATACATACACTTGGACAAGTTCACATGAGAAAACACATGGGATAAGTTCACATTAGTCAAATACACATGGGACATGTACACAGGGACACACTCGTGTCGTGTACACATGGAACACTACACATGGGACAAGTTCACATGGGACCACTACACATGGGACAAGTTCACATCAGACAAAAACACATGGACAAGTTCACATGGAACACATACACATGGGACAAATTCACATGGGACACATACACATGGAAAAACTGCACATGAGACACATACATATGGGACAAGTTCACATCAGACAAAAACACATGGGACACATATACATGGGAAAGTTTTACATGGGACAACATACACATGGGAAAGTTCACATCAGACAAAACATATGGGACAAGTTCTTATGGGACACATACATATGGGGACAAGTTCACATGGAACACATAACACACGGGCAAGTTCACATCAGACAAAAACACATGGGATAGTTCCCATGAGACAAATACACATGGAACACATACACTGGGACATGTACACATGGGACACACACGTGATGTGTACACTGGAACACACACATGGGACAGGTTCACATCAGACAAAAACACATGGGACAAGTTCACATGGAACACATATTTCAAATATAGAAAACCCTTCCAAATTAGCAGCCAATCCTAAAATATATAAATCTAAACAGAAAGAAGCAAGGATATGTGGCTAAAAGGTATATATTTTATCAATAACCTCTAAAATTCATCAATAGATAATAAGTGATCATAAATAGTGTACGATAAATAATCAATCATTACCTACCATCCTCACATATATATACATATCCCCCCTCACAGATGTAAAAACCTAATCTAGTGGGTCTGTACAAATAACCTGCGGCCAACACTAAGCACAAGCAATCAGTATACTTAGCGTAATGTAATGTTTCAGTCAAGTCAAGTCCGTCCGTTCACGGTAATCAATCAGACATTGCAGAGTATCAGGCTCAAATAACGGGACCGGAACCACAGGATAGGTAAAGGGGGAGCCCCAGCACCCCAAACGCGTTTCGCTACAAGAAGCTTTTTCATGGAACACATACACATGGGACAATCACTGGGACACATACACATGGGAAAGTTCACATCACACACAAAAACACATGGGACAAGTTCACTGACACGTTCACATGGGACAATACCATGGGAAAAGTGCACATGGGACACATACACATGGGACACACACGTGACGTGTACACACGGAACACATACACTGGGACAGGTTCACATCAGACAAAACACATGGCAAGTTCACATGGAACACATAACATGGGACAAATTCACATGGGACACTTACACATGGGAAAAGTTCACATCACACAAAAACACATGGGACAAGTTCACATGGAACAAATCCAATGGGACAAGTTCACATGGGACACCTACACATGGCAAGTTCACATGGGACAAGTTCACATCAGACAAAAACATGGGAAAAGTTCACATGGGACACAACACATGGAAAAAGTGCACATAGACACTACACATGGACAAGTTCAAATCAAAGACAAAACACATGGATAAGTTCACATGGGACAAGTTTACATGGGAAACATACACATGGGACAAGTTCACATCAGACAAAACACTTGGGTAAGTTCATATATGGGCAAGTTCTTATGGGACACATACATATGGGACAAGTTCACATGGAACACATACACATTGGACATTTCACATAGACAAAAACACATGGGATAAGTTCACATGGGACAAATACACATGGACCAATACACGGGACACATACACATGGAACAGGTACCACATGGATACATACACATGTACAAGTTCACATGAGACAAATACACATGGATAAGTTCACATGAGACATACACCGGTATAGTTTACTGAGACAAATACACATGGGACGTGTACATGGGACAATACACATGGGACAAGTTCACATGAGACCAGTTACATGAGCACAAAACACATGATATAAGTTCACATGAGACAAATACACAACGGTATAAGTTTACATGAGACAAATACACATGGGACGTGTACACATGGACAAATACACATGGGACCATACACATGGGACAAGTTCACATCAGACAAAAACACATGGGATAAGTTCCATGAGACAAACACATGGCAAGTTTCCACATGAGACAAATACACATTGGACAAGTTCACATGAGACAGTACACATGGGATAAGTCACATGAGACAAAATACACATGGGACAAGTTCACATGGGACACATACACTGGGACACATACACATGGGACACGTACACACGGGACACGTATGCACGGGACAGTTACACACGGGACACATTCACCCGTACGCACGGGACACGTACGCATGGACACGTTCCCATGGGACAATACACATGGTACAATTACACATGGGACAATTTCTCATCAGACAAAAACACATGGGATAAGTTCACATGGGACAAATACACATGAGACAAATACACATGGGACAAATACACTGAGACAAATACACATGGGACAGTTCACATCAGACAAAACCCTGGGACAAGTTCACATCAGACAAAACACATGGGATAGTTCACATGGGATACCTACACGTTCACATGAGACAATACACATGAGATAGTTCACATGGACAAATACACGAGATATTTACATGAAAATACACATTGGACAAGTTTACATGAGAACAAGTTCACATGGGACACATACACATGGGACACACTACACATGGGACACATACACATGGGACACGTACACATGGGATACGTACACATGGGACAAGTTCACGAGACAAATACACATGGGGCAAATACACATGAGACACATACACATGGGACAAGTTCACATCAACAGACAAAACACATGGGATAAGTTCACATGGGACAAGTTTACATGGAAACTATACATGGACAAGTTCACATCAGACAAAAACACATGGATAAGTTCATATGGACAAGTTCTTATGGGACACATACTATGGGACAAGTTCACATGAACACATACACATTGGACAAGTTCACATTAGACAAAAACACATGGGATTAAGTTCACATGACAAATCACATGGGACAAGTTCAATTGGGGCACATACACATGGAACATGTACACATGGGACACATACAGGGATACCTACACATTGTCACATTCCACATGAGACCAAATACACATGGGATAAGTTTACCATAGACAAATTACAACACGGTATCTCATGTGAACTTATCTCATGTGTTTTTGTCTCATGTGAACTGGTCCCATGTGAACTTGTTCCATGTGTATGTGTCCCATGTGTATTTGTCCCATGTGTATGTGTCCCATGTGTACACGTCCCATGTGTATTTGTCTCATGTAAACTTA
>JAACNH010004602.1:0-23428 GCA_019447015.1 Hymenochirus boettgeri | reverse complement strand
AGTTCCTTATCTAGTATTGTCAGCCCTCCAGATCATTAGACAGTGTTGTCAGCCCTCATGTTAATTACCCAATTATTTCAGCCCTCCAGTTCATTACCAAGGATTGTCAGTCCTCCAGTTCTTTAAACAGTTTTGTCAGCCATCCAGTTCATTACCCAGTATTGTCAGCCCTCCAGTTCATTAGCCAGTTAGTCAACCATCCAGTTCAAAAGCAGTGTCAGTCCTCCAGTTCATTAGCAGTGTCAGTCCTCCAGTTCATTACCCATTACTGTCAGCCTTATAGTTCATTACCCAGTATTGTCAGCCCTCCCATTCATTACACAGTATTGTTAGCCCTTAAGTTCATTACCCAGTGTTGTTAGCCCTCCCATTCATTACACAGTATTGTTAGCCCTTAAATCATTACCCAGTATTGTCAGCCCTCCAGTTCATTACCCAGTGTTGTTAGCTCTCCAGATCATTATCAAGTATTGTCAGACCTCCAGTTCATTAGCCAGTATTGTCAGCCCTCCATGTCATTAGCTCTTTAGTCAGCCCTCCAGTTCATTAGTTGGTGTTAGTAAGCCGTCCTCTTTCTTAGTCTGTTACTGTTATCTTAACCACATTGTAAAATGGGAATAGTGGTTTTAAAAATAGTCATAACATTGATAAAGTTGGTGTGGCCTTGGCAAAGTGGGCTAGACTATTTGTAAAAACCACTATTCCCATGTACCAGTGGTTAAGTACCAGTAACGATAGAAAAGAGGACGCGCTACTAACCCCAAACTAATGAAAGGAGGGTGACTAAAGAGCTATGACATGAGGGCGACAATACTGGCTAAGGAAACTGGGGTCTTGACATACTGATAATGAGTCTGGAGAGCTAAACACTGGGTAATGAATGGAGGGCTTGACAATACTGGGTCATGATTAAGGGTAAAATCTCTGTGCATTCCCCATGCACCCCACCCCTCCCCGCCCGTGCATCGGGCCCTTAACTCCCTAAACCTTGTGGTCACATTGCACTTTTTATCCAGGGATAACCAATCCCTGTTCGTATTGAATGGGGAGGGCTGGACAATAGGGTAATGAAATCCCCATCACAGGTGAACAGCAATTGGGTAATGCCAAAACCCGGAGGTCCCCTGCACCATCGCTCATGAAACTCGGCAGGATCGACACGCCTTGAATGGCCCCAGCCCCCCCGTTGACTTTCTACCTGGCCTAATGAACTGGTTCACGGGCTGACAACTCAGTGGTTAATGAATTTCTGCCGTCATGCGTCCTGACACCAACTTACTTTGTCTGATCCCGTCACCTAACGCAATCTCCGACCTGCGCATGCGATATGCCCACAACACATCCCTTTGGCTACACTGCCAACTGCTGCACCTCGGCGCTGAAATTACTTCGGGTAATTAAACAGGAGGGATGTACCACTAACTCTTCACACCGTCTACACTGACCCAGAGGCGGGTGACAATACTAGATAGGAAAAACTTTGAGAGCAGACTGACATTGGCTAATGATCGGAGAGCTAACCACACCGCCGGTATTGACATTCAGTAGCCTCCCATTCTCTTCAGCACCACCAAAGCGCACACCATAAAACACGGGCTTCACTGGTGAACTGTAGGGCAGACTTTACACTAGCTGGGTGTGTATGGAGGCTTGATCTATCCATTGCTGGTGAATGTGCTGGGACGGCATTGCTCACACAACCTCCAACCCACAGCAATGACTGGGTATATCATATGCCCCTAACACCATCGCCCGCAGCAAGACTGGTAATATAAACTGCACCCACCCCATGCTCAGCAGCAGAATTGTTTATACAGTATATAAAATGCCCCCAAACCATGCCAGCACCAGACCTTCGTTTATCATAAACATGCCCCCTAGCCATGCCAGCCAGCTGACGTGTTATACACAAAATGCCTCAACCCCATGACCCAGCAGCAGCTTGCTATATTAAATGCTCCCAACCCATGCCAGCGCTCAGACTTGTATACTAAAATGCCCACATTGTCCCAGACTTGTATATTAAATGCCACCAACCCCTGCCCAGCAGCAAAGACTTGATCTAAATGTTACTCCTCAGCATGCCAGGACCTGTATATTAAATGACCCCACCCCCATCGCCCAAGTTCATGAACTGACTCCTGTTTGCACTATTAACCACCGTCGCTCACCACAACACTACCCAGTGCTTAACATACCTGCCAGTCTCCGAACTGTATCACTAAAATGCCAGCATGTAGACTGTATATTAAATGCCCCACACCCATGCCCAGCAGCACAGACTTGTATTATATCATGCTCATCCCCTGCCGCAAACACACAGGACTTGTGTATTAAAATTCCCCATATGTGTGCTGGCATTAGCTTGGCCATGTTATATACAAGCTCGGTGGCTGGGCATGGGCTCGGGAGCATTATATCTTACCAGTCCTTGGTGGGCATGGGCTTGCAGCCTTATATATACAAGTCTGGTGTTGTGGGCATGGGCTGGGGAATTCTTCCATACACTTCTGGGTGCTGGGCGATGCCGGCTGAGCATCCTATATATACAAGTCTGTGTGATGGGGCATGGGTCTGACCCTGGAAGCATATATATACAGTTCTGTGTGAGGGGCATGGGTGGGGGCATTTAATTATACACGTCTGGCTGGACATGGGCGGGTTATTTTTATATACAAGTTGATGCTGGGCAATTTTATATAAAGTCTGTGCTTGCTGGGCATGGGTGGGCCATTTTGATAGACAAGGTCTATGTGTGGGCCCCCTGGGTAGGGTGGCATTTTAATTTATAAAAGTTTTTATGTCGTGCTGGACAGGGGTGGGGGGCATTTCTCCCCCCCCTAGTACGATACAAGTCTGCTGCGCCGGGTTTGGAAGTTTGTAATAGTCATAACATTGATAAAGTTGGTGTGGCCTTGGCAAAGTGGGCGTGTTCAAAGGTTTTGCTATTTACAGTAAGGGCCACTTGGTTATATTTGCCCCCCAGGTCAAAAGGTCCCAGTCCTCACCTGATGATCCACCACCATGACAAGCTTTCTACTGTACCTCACATGGAGGCAGCTCGCCATTTAACAGAGAAAGTAAGGTCTGTCTGTGGCCCTGAGTAAAACATTGTGTGTGGCCCCAAACTGTGACCATTTAAAGGGCATGTCCAGCATAAAAAACTTTTTATAGTCATGTAGATCACCCCCCAAACCCTATTTTTGCATTATGTATATTTGCCAAGATGCCTTTGAAGGGACTTACCTGACCCAATCCCTGGCCATTACTCTGTTTTGCGGCGTTTCTTTCTGGTTGCGTTCAGTCCCGCCCAATTACCTGACAGCCACGACCAGGAGGTAGAGCGGCTGTCAGCGCAAAGCCTCACTTCGCGTGTTTTTGCTCGAAAAAGGAGAAGGGGGCGGAGAGCAACCGAAGTCCCTTTGAAGTCCCTTCAAAGGCATCTTTGGCAATTATACATAATGAGAAAATAGGGTTTAGGAGGATGCTCTACATGACTATAAAATGCTGGACTTACCCTTTAAATCCTATAGTTTGTGTCCCCCCTTTGTGTTTAAGCCCTGGGCATTTTCCCTTTTGGTTCCTATCCTAAAACCAAACCTAAACAGAGAAGCAAAGTTTTGGAAGTGTTTAACTACTTTGCCAGCTCTAACAGTGTTCACTTTCTGTAATTATTTTATTTCCAAGAGCACATTTTAAAGATATAAAGGAACATTTGTTTAGATACGATACAGTAATATAGATGCCATCTGTTTTTCTTTTTCTCTTTGCATTTATTAAGGTAGCTCTTTCCATGCTTCAAGTGTAACCTACCTTCAGCTTAATATATCCCTTGATTTCTCACCTGCATCTAATTTCAAATGCCTGCTCAATAAACTTAACAAGATTACACCTGGCACCACTTATACTGGATGATTTAGTCAACCGTGGCTTAATAACCAACTTCATTGTCTTCAAAAACATATAAACTTAAAGGAGAAAGTGTTTCAATGAAGCTTTTCCAACCTAAAGAGATAAAAGTTACTAAATGATCCAATGAAAACTAAAGAACCTAGATTGTCTATCCCTTAACGTTCCTTTTTAAGGACCATGAATAGTCTTTTAAAAAGAGTTTTGTTTTCTCTGTGTCTCAAGCTGGGTACACACAGTACCGATAAAGCCCCAATACCGTCGGATCCAACAGTATCGGGGCTTTATCGGTACTGTGTGTATCTTATTTTTCCGAACGTGCACGCGGCCGCTGAATGATCGGGTCGGCCGAACACTGGTCCAGAAAAGAGGGAAATTTTCCCTCACCCGTGGTAGACTCCCTATAGGGGAGTGGGCTGAGGGAACACAGATTCCCGAGCGTTCTCCCTATGCTGTGCATAGGGGGAGCGCTTGGGACTGTGTGGCGCCCGATAGTTTGAAAAATGACAGACAGGATCTTGTAGATCCTGTCTGTCATCTTTCAAAGATCTTGCAGGTGTGCACCCAGCTTTACTTTAAATACAGTGTCTAGTTCTGGAGGCCCTAGTATTTAGCACATTACTTTAAATACAGTGTCTAGTTCTGGAGGCCCTAGTATTTAGCACATTACTTTAAATACAGTGTCTAGTTCTGGAGGCCCTAGTATTTGGCACATTACTTTAAATACAGTGTCTAGTTCTGGAGGCCCTAGTATTTAGCACATCTACTTTAAATACAGTGTCTAGTTCTGGAGGCCCTTAATTAGCACATACTTTAAATACAGTGTCTAGTCTGAGGCCCTAGTATTTAGCACATATACTTTAATACAGGTCTGTTCTGGAGGCCTAGTATTTTGGCACATCACTTTAAATACAGTGTCTAATTCTGGAGGCCCTAGTATTTGGCACATCACTTTAAATACAGTGTCTAGTTCTGGAGGCCCTAGTATTTAGCACATCACTTTAAATACAGTGTCTAGTTCTGGAGGCCCTAGTATTTAGCACATTATTAAATACAGTGTCTATTGAGGCCCTAATTTAGCCATCACTTAATAATGTGATTCTGGAGGCCCTAGTATTATGCACATCACTTTAAATACAGTGCTACTCTGGAGGCCCTAGTATTTAGCACATACTTTAAATACGTTCTAGTTCTGGAGGCCCTATATTTAGGCACATCCACTTTAAATACAGTGTTAGTTCTGGAAGGCCCTAGTATTAGCACATCACTTTAAATACAGTGTCTAGTTCTGGAGGCCCTAGTATTTAGCACATCACTTTAAATACAGTGTCTGGTTCTGGAGGCCCTAGTATTTAGCACACTACTTTAAATACAGTGTCTAGTTCTGGAGGCCCTAGTATTTAGCACATTACTTTAAATACGCAGTATTGTCTAGTTCTGGAGGCCCTAGTATTTAGCACATCACTTTAAATACAGTGTCTAGTTCTGGAGGCCCTAGTATTTAGCACAATACTTTAAATACAGTGTCTAGTTCAGGAGGCCCTAGTATTTAGCACAATTACTTTAAATACAGTGTCTGTTCTGGAGGCCGATATTGCACATACTTTAAATACAGTGTCTAGTTCTGGAGGCCCTAGTATTTGCACATACTTTAAACTACAGTGTCTAGTTTTCTGGAGGCCCTAGTATATGGCACCATTCACTTTAAAACAGTGTCTAGTTCTGGAGGGCCCTAGTATTTGGACATTACTTTAAATACAGTGTGCTAGTTCACTGGAGGCCCTAGTATTTAGCACATTACTTTAAATCAGTGTCGAGTTCTGGAGGCCAGTAGATTTAGCACATACTTTAAATACACGTGTCTTCATTCTGGGGCCCTAGTATTTAGCACATGACTTTAAATACAGTCTAGTTCAGGAGGCCCTAGTATTTAGCACAATACTTTAAATACAGTGTCTAGTTCTGGAGGCCGTAGTATTTGCACATCACTTTAAATACAGTGTCTAGTTCTGGAGGCCCTAGTATTTAGCACATTACTTTAAATACAGTGTCTAGTTTGGAGGCCCTAGTATTTAGCACATTACTTTAAATACAGTGTCTAGTTTGGAGGCCCTAGTATTTAGCACACTACTTTAAATACAGTGTTCTAGTTCTGAGGCCCTAGTATTAGCACATCCTTTTTAAATACAGTGTCTAGTTCTGGAGGCCCTAGTATTTAGCACAATACTTTAAATACAGTGTCTAGTTCTGGAGGCCCTAGTATGGCACATCACTTTAAATACAGTGTCTAGTTCTGGAGGCCCTAGTATTTGGCACATCGCTTTAAATACAGTGTCTAGTTCTGGAGGCCCTAGTATTTAGCACATCACTTTAAATACAGTGTCTAGTTCTGGAGGCCGTAGTATTTGGCACATCACTTTAAATACAGTGTCTAGTTCTGGAGGCCCTAGTATTTAGCACATCACTTTAATACCAGTGTCTAGTTCTGGAGGCCTAGTACATTTAGTGACATTACTTTAAATACAGTGTCTAGTTCGGGAGGGGGGGGCCCCCTTAGTATTTAGCACATCACTTTAATACAGTGTCTAGTTCTGGAGGCCCCTAGAATTTAGCACATCACTTTAAATACAGTGTCTAGTTTAAGGCCCTAGTATTTAGCACACACTTAATACAGTGTCTAGTTCTGAGGCCCTAGTTTTAGCACATACTTTAAATACAGTGTCTAGTTTCTGGAGGCCCTAGTATTTGCACATACTTATAATACAGTGTCTAGTTCTGGAGGCCCTAGTATTTAGCACATCACTTTAAATACAGTGTCTAGTTCTGGAGGCCCTAGTATTGGCACATCACTTTAAATACAGTGTCTAGTTCTGGAGGCCCTAGTATTTGCACATCTACTTTAAATACAGTGTCTAGTGTTGGAGGCCCTATATTTGCACATCACTTTAAATACAGTGTCTAGTTCTGGAGGCCCTAGATTTAGCACATCACTTTAAATACAGTGTCTATTCTGGGGCCCTAGTATTAGCACACTACTTTACATACAGTGTCTAGTTGGAGGCCCTAGTATTTAGCACATTACTTTAAATACAGGTCTATTTCTGGAGGCCCTAGTATTTAGCACATCACTTTAATAAAGTGTTTATTTCTGGAGGCCCTAGTATTTAGCACATCACTTTAAATACAGTGTCTAGTTTTCTGGAGGCCCTAGTATTTAGCACATACTTTAATACAGGTCTAGTTCTGGAGGCCCCTAGTATTTAGCACATTACTTTAAATACCGTGTCTAGTTCTGGAGGCCCTAGTATTTGCACATACTTTAAATACAGTGTCTAGTTCTGGAGCCCTAGTATTAGCCATACTTTAATACAGTGTCTAGTTCGAGGCCTAGTATTTGGCCATTACTTTAAATACAGTGTCTAGTTTTGGAGGCCCTAGTATTTGGCACATTACTTTAAATACAGTGTCTAGCTTGGGGCCCTAGTATTTAGCACATCACTTTAAATACAGTGTCTAGTTTTGGAGGCCCTAGTATTTAGCACATCACTAAATATTAGAGGCCCTAGTATTTAGTAGTTCTGGAGGCCCTAGTATTTAGCACATCACTTTAAATACAGTGTCTGGTTCTGGGGGCCCTAGTATTAGCACACTACTTTAAATACAGTGTTAGTTTTTTCTGGAGGCCCTAGTATATGCACATCTACTTTAAATACAGTGTCTAGTTCTGGAGCCCTAGTATTTAGCACATCCTTTAAATACAGTGTCTATGTTCTGGAGGCCCTAGTATTTAGCACATTACTTTAATACAGTGTTAGTTCTGGAGGCCCTAGTATTTGAGCACATCACTTTAAATACAGTGTCTAGTTTTCTGGAGGCCCTAGTATGAGCCATTCACTTTAAATACAGTGTCTAGTTCTGGAGGCCCTAGTTTGCTACATTACTTTAAATACAGTGTCTATTCTGGAGGCCTAGTATTTAGCACATACTTAAATACAGTGTCTAGTTCTAGGCGGCCCTCAGTATTTAGCACATTACTTTAAATACGTGTCTAGTTCTGGAGGCCCTAGTATTTAGCACATACTTTAAATACAGTGCTAGTTCTGGAGGCCCTAGTATTTAGCACATTACTTTAATACAGTGTCTAGTTCTGGGGCCTAGTATTTGGACACATCACTTTAAATACAGTGTCTAGTTCTGGAGCCTAGTATTTGGCACATTACTTTAAATACAGTGTCTAGTTCTGGAGGCCCTAGTTTATGCGACATCACTTTAAATACAGTGTCTATTTGGGGCCCTAGTATTTGTGGCACATCACTTTAAATAAAGTGTCCTAGTTTGGAGGCCCTAGTATTTGGCACATTACTTAAATACAGTGCTAGTTTGGAGGCCCCTAGGTTAGTAGCCATCACTTTTAAAACTGCTATTGTTCGGAGGCCCTAGATTTGGCACATTACTTTAAATACAGTGTCTAGTTCTGGAGGCCTAGTATTTAGCAGCATTTTAAATCCGGTCCTAGTTTGGAGGCCTAGTGTATTGCACATTACTTTAAATACAGTGTCTAGTTTGGAGGCCCTAGTATTTAGCAAATCACTTTAAATACAGTGTGTAGTTCTGGAGGCCCTAGTATTTACACACTTACTTTAAATACAGTGTCTAGTTCTGGAGGCCCTAGTATTTAGCACATATTAAATACAGTGTCTATTTTCTGGAGGCCCTAGTATTTAGCAATCACTTTTAAATACAGTTCTAGTTCTGGAGGCCTAGTATTTAGCACATCACTTTAAATACAGTGTCTATTTCAGAGCCCTAGTTATTTAGCACATACTTTTAATACAGTGTCTAGTTCTGGAGGCCCTAGTATTTAGCACAATACTTTAAATACAGTGTCTAGTTCAGGAGGCCCTAGTATTTAGCACAATACTTTAAATACAGTGTCTAGTTCTGGAGGCCCTAGTATTTAGCACATCACTTTAAATACAGTGTCTGTCTGGAGGCCCTAGATTAGCACATCACTTTAAATACAGTGTCTAGTTCTGGAGGCCTAGATTTGGCACATCACTTTAAATACAGGTATAAGTTCTGGAGGCCCTAGTATTTAGCACATCACTTTAAATACAGTGTCTGTTATGGAGGCCCTAGTATTTAGCACATCACTTTAAATACAGTGTTAGTTCGGAGGCCCTAGTATTTTGGCACATACTTTAAATACAGTGTCTAGCTTCGGAGGCCCCTAGTATTTAGCACATCACTTTAAATACAGTGTCTAGTTCTGGAGGCCCAGTATTTAGTCACATTCACTTTAAATACAGTGTCTAGTTTTCTGGAGGCCACTAGTATTTAGCAACATTACTTAAATACAGTGGCTCGTTTATGGAGGCCCTAGTATTTAGCACATCACTTTAAATACAGTGTCTAGTTCTGGGGCCCTAGTATTTAGCACATCACTTTAAATACAGTGGGGTCCTAGTTTTGCTATTTTTCCCAGGCGAGCCCTAGATTTAGCACATACCTTTAAATACAGTGTCTAGTTCAGGAGGGGGCCTAGATTTGCCACACTAGTATTTGAGCACATCACTACTTTAAATACAGTGTCTAGTGCTGGAGGCCCGAGTATTTAGCACATTACTTTAATACAGTGTCTAGTTCTGGAGGCCCTAGTATTTAGCGCATACTTTAAATACAGTGTCTAGTTTCTGGAGTCCTAGATTTGCGCATTACTTTAAAACCGTGTCTATTTTGAGGCCCTAGTATTTAGCACATTACTTTAATACAGTGTCTAGTTCTGGAGGCCCTAGTAATTTAGCAACCCAATCACTTTAAATACAGTGTCTAGTTCTGGAGGCCCTAGTATTTAGCACATCACTTAAACTACGGCCTAGGTTTTAGTGTTCTGGAGGCCCTAGTATTTAGCACATCACTTTAATACAGTGTCTAGTTCTGGGGCCCTAGTATTTAGCACACTACTTTAAATACAGTGTCTATTCTGGAGGCCCAGTATTTGCACATACTTTAAATACAGTGTCTAGTTCTGGGGCCCTAGTATTTAGGCACATACTTTAAATACAGTGTCTAGTTCTGGAGGCCCTATGTATTTAGCACCATACTTTAATACAGTGTCTAGTTCTGGAGGCCTAGTATTTAGCACATTACTTTAAATACAGTGTCTAGTTCTGGAGGCCTAGTATTAGCACATCACTTTAAATACAGTGTCTAGTTCTGGAGCCCTAGTATTAGCACATCACTTTAAATACAGTGTCTAGTTCTGGAGCCCTAGTATTTGGCACATTACTTTAAATACAGGGTCTAGTTCTGGAAGGCCCTAGTATTTGGCACATCACTTTAAAATATCAGTGTCTAGTTCTGGAGGCCTAGTATTTAGCACACTTACTTTTAAATACAGTGTCTATTCTGGAGGCCCTAGTATTTAGCACATACTTTAAATACAGTGTCTAGTTCTGGAGGCCCTAGTATTTAGCACATCACTTTAAAGACAGTGTCTAGTTCTGGAGGCCCTAGTATTTGCACATACTTTAAATACAGTGTCTAGTGCTGGAGGCCCTAGTATTTAGCACATCACTTTAAATACAGTGTCTTGTCTGGAGGGCCCTAGTTTTGCAATCAACTTTAAATACGTGTCTCGTTCTGGAGGCCCTAGTATTTAGCATACTTAAATACAGGTCTATCTGGAGGCCCTAGTATGTAGCAATCACTTTAAATACAGTGGGTAGTTTTGGAGGCCTAGTATTTAGCACATTAATTAAATACAGTGATTTGTAGTTCTGGAGGCCCTAGTATTTAGCACATCACTTTAAATCAGTGTCTGGTTCTGGAGGGCCCTAGTATTTAGCACACTTAAATACAGTGTCTAGTTCTGAGGCCCTATATTTAGGCACATTACTTTAAATACAGTGTTATCTAGTTTGAGGCCCTGTATTTAGCACAATCACTTTAAATACAGTTGTCTAGTTTGGAGGCCCTAGTGATTTAGCACATCACTTTAAATACAGTGTCTGTGTTCTGGAGGGCCCTAGTATTTAGCACACACATTTTAAATACAGTGTTTGTCGGAGCCCTAGTATTAGCACATTACTTTAAATACAGTGTCTAGTTCTGGAGGCCCTAGTATTTAGCACAATCACTTTAAATACAGTGTCTAGTTCTGGAGGCCCTGTATTTTAGAACACACTACTTTAAATACAGGTCTAGTCTGGAGGCCTAGTATTTAGCACATTACTTTAAATACGGTCTAGTTCTGGAGGCCCTATCTTTTAGGCACATCACTTTAAAACAGTATACTAGTTCTGGAGGGGGGGGCCTAGTATTGACACATCACTTTAAATACAGTGTCTAGTTTGGAGCCCTAGTATTAGCACATCTACTTTAATACAGTGTCTAGTTCTGAAGGCCCTAGTATTTGCACAATCGTTAAATACAGTGTCTTAGTTCAGGAGGCCCTAGTATTTAGCACAATACTTTAATACAGTGTCTAGTTCAGGAGGCCCTAGTATTTGCACATACTTTAATACAGTGTCTATTTCTGGAGGCCTAGTTTAGGCGATATCACTTAAATACAGTGTCTAGTTCTGGAGGCCCTAGTATTTCACATTACTTTAAATACAGTGTCTAGTTCGGAGGCCCTAGTATATTAGCACAATACTTTAAATCCAGTGTCTAGTTGTGGAGGCCCTATTATTTAGCACATATTTAAATACAGTGGTCTAGTTACTGGAGGCCGTAGTATTTGCACATCACTTTAAATACATGTCTAGATTTGGAGGCCCTAGTATTTGCATACATTACTTTAAATACAGTGTCTAGTTCTGGAGGCCCTAGTATTGCGGCATTACTTTAATACAGTGTCTATTTCTGGAGGCCCTAGTATTTAGCACATCACTTTAAATAAAGTGTCTAGTTCTTGGAGGCCCTAGTATTTAGCACATCACTTTAAATAGTGTCTAGTTCTGGAGGCCCTATATTTAGCACATACTTTAAATACAGTTCTAGTTCTGGAGGCCCTAGATTTGCACATACTTTTAAATACAGTGTCTAGTTTGGAGGCCCTAGTATTTGGCGCACATCACTTTAAATACAGTGTCTAGTTCTGGAGGCCCTAGTATTAGCACATACTTTTAAATACAGTTAGCCTAGCTTCTGGAGGCCCTAGTATTTAGCAATCTACTTTAAATACAGTGTCTAGTTTCTGGAGGCCCAGTATTTAGCACATCACTAAATACTAGCCTGTTTAGTAGTTCTGGAGGCCCTAGTATTTAGAACTCACTTAATACAGTGTCTGTTCTGGGAGGCCCTCGTTCGTTAGCACACACTTTAAATACAAGTGTCTAGTTATGGAGGCCCTAGTATTTTTTTTTGTTCAAATGGCTTTTATTTATGGTGTTTGTAGTCTTTATGCTTTTTTGTCTACGTTTAGTTGTCCCTATTGTGGACTTTCTTTATGTTTTAGTTTCTTTGTCTGAGGCTTATCTAGGTTTTTAGCTTTTGTTATGGCCGTTCTATTTCCTGGTGTACTTTTAATATGTGTTTTGTCTGTTTCTGGGGGTTCTGTTTTGTGCTTATTTTGTTTCTGATCCCAGGTGTTTCGAATCTTTTTGTTCATGAGTTATTTATAAGTTCTTCCTATGTTGTTACTTTAGTGTATAATGCTGTTTTTTATCTGAATTCTTTATCGGTATTTGTTGTTTAGTTCTGAGCCTTATAGTTTTTTCTTTATTTTTTTTGGCACATTACTTTAAATACAGTGTCTAGCTTTGAGGCCCTAGTATTTTAGCACCTCACTTAAATACAGTGTCTAGTTTGGAGGCCCTATATTTGACACACTACTTTAAATACGTGTCTGAGTTCTGGAGGCCCTAGTATTTAGCACACTATTTAATACAGTGTCAGTTCTGGAGGCCCTAGTATTTAGCACTTACTTTAAATACAGTGTCTAGTTCTGGAGGCCCTAGTATTTAGACATCTACTTTAAATACAGTGTTAGTTCTGGGAGGCCCTAGATTTGGCACCTACTTTAAATACAGTGTCTAGTTCTGGAGCCCTATATTTAGCACATTACTTTAAATACAGTGTTTAGTTCTGGAGGGCCCTAGTATTAGCACATCACTTTAAATACAGTGTCTAGTTCTGGAGGCCCTGTATTAGCATACTTTTTCAAGTCGACTATACTACTTTAAATACAGTGTCTAGTTTGGAGGCCCTAGTATTTAGCACATCACTTTAAATACAGTGTCTAGTTCGTGGAGGCCCCTAGTATTTAGCACATTACTTTAAATACAGGTTAGTTTTGGAGGCCCTAGTATTTAGCACAATACTTTAAATACAGTGTTAGTTCTGGAGGCCCTATTATTAAGCACATCAATCACTTAAATACAGGGTCTAGTTAGGACGGGCCCTAGTATTTGACACAACTTTAAATACAGTGTCTAGTTCTGGAGGCCTAGTATTTAGCAATACTTAAAATACAGGTCTATTCTGGAGGTCCTAGTATTTGCACATTACTTTAAATACAGTGTCTAGTTTGGAGGCCCTAGTAATTTAGGCACAATACTTTAAATACGTGTCTAGCAGGAGGCCCTAGTATTTAGACACATACTTTAAATACAGTGTCTAGTTCTGGAGGCCGTAGTATTTGCATCACTTTAAATACAGGTCTATTTCTGGAGGCCTAGTATTAGCACATTACTTTAAATACAGTGTCTAGTTCTGGAGAGCCCTAGTATTTAGCACATCACTTTAAATACAGTGTCTAGTTTGGAGGCCCTAGTATTTAGCACACTACTTTAAATACAGTGTCTAGTCTGGAGGCCTAGTATTTAGCACAGTACTTAAATACAGTGTTTAGTTCTGGAGGCCCTATGTTTAGCACATCACTTACTTACAGTGTTCTAGTTCTGAGGCCCTAGAGATTAGGCACATCACTTTAAATACAGTGTCTAGTTTCTGGAGGCCCTGTATTTTAGCACATTCACTTTAAATACAGTGTCTAGTTCTGGAGGCCCTAGTATTCGCACATACTTTAATACAGTGTCTAGTTGTCTGGAGGCCCTAGTATTAACATCACTTTAAATTACAGTGTCTAGTTTGGAGGCCCTAGTATTAGCACATTACTTTAATACAGTGTCTAGTTCTGGAGGCCCTAGTATTTAGCACATCACTTTAAATAACAGTGTCTAGTTGGAGGGCCGTAGTATTTGCACATCACTTTAAATACGTGTCTAGTTCTGGGCCCAGTATTTGCACATCACTTTACATACAGTGTCTAGTTCTGGAGGCCCTAGTATTTAGCACATCACTTTTAAATATAAGTGTCTAGTCTGGAGGCCCTAGTATTTAGCACATCACTTTAAATACAGTGTCTAGTTCTGGAGCCCTAGTATTAGGCACATACTTTAAATACAGTGGTCTAGTTCTGGAGGCCCTAGTATTTAGCACACTTACTTAAATACAGTGTTTGTTTCTGGAGGCCCTAGTATTTAGCACATACTTTAAATACAGTGTCTAGTTCTGGAGGCCCTAGTATTTAGCACATACTTAAATACGGTTGTCTAGCTTCTGGAGCCCTAGTATTTAGCACATCACTTTAAATACAGTGTTAGTTTCTGGAGGCCCTAGTATTAGCACATCACGTAAATACAGGCGTATTAGTTTATGGAGGAGCCTATATTTAGCACATTACTTTAAATACAGTCTTATGTTCTGGGGCCCTAGTATTTAGCACACATACTTAAATACATTCCTAGTTCTGAGGCCCTAGTATTTGGCACATTACTTTAAATACAGTGTCTAGTTGGAGGGCCCTAGTATTTAGCACATTACTTTAAATACAGTGTCTAGTTTCTGGAGGCCCTAATATTTAGCACATCACTTTAAATACAGTGTTGTTCTGGAGGCCTAGTATTTGCATTTTAAAACAGTGTCAGTTGGAGGCCCAGTATTTAGCACATTACTTTAAATACAGTGTCTAGTTCTGGAGGCCCTAGTATTAGCACATCACTTAAATACAGTGTTAGTTCTGGAGGCCCTAGTATTTAGCACATACTTTAAATACAGTGTCTAGTTCTGGAGGCCCTAGTATTTAGCACATTACTTTAAATACAGTGTCTAGTTTCTGGAGGCCCTAGTATTTAGCACATCACTTTAAATACAGTGTTAGTTTCTGAGGCCCTAGTATTTAGCACATCACTTTAAATACAGTTCTAGTTCTGGAGGCCCTAGTATTTAGACATCAACTTTAAATACAGTGTCTAGTCATGGAGGCCTAGTATTTAGCACATTACTTTAAATACAGTGTCTAGTTCTGGAGGCCCTAGTATTTAGCACAAATAACTTTAAATACAGTGTCTAGTTCGGAGGCCCTAGTATTTAGCACATCCTTTAAATACAGGTCTAGTTTCGGGAGGCCCTAGTATAGGCACATACTTTAAATACAGTGTCTAGTTCTGGAGGCCCTAGTATTTGGCACATTACTTTAAATACAGTGTCTATTATGGAGGCCCTAGTATTTAGCACATTACTTTAAATAAGTGTCTAGTTCTGGAGGCCCTAGTATTTAGCACATACTTTAAATACCAGTGTCTAGTTCAGGATGCCCTAGTATTTAGCACAATACTTTAAATACGTGTCTAGTTCTGGAGGCTAGTATTGGCACATCACTTGTTCTTTAAATACAGTGTCTATTCTGGAGGCCCTAGTATTTGCACCTTACTTTAAATACAGGGTCTAGTTTCTGGAGGCCCTCGTATTTTGGCACATCACTTTAAATACAGTGTCTAGTTCTGGAGGCCCTAGGATTTCGCAACATTACTTAAATACAGTGTCTAGTTTGGGGCCCCTAGTATTTGCGCATCACTTTATACGGTCTAGTCTGGAGGTCCTAGATTTAGCCATCACTTTAATAGTGCTAGTTTTGGAGGCCCTAGTATTTAGCACATTACTTTTAAATACAGTGTCTGAGTTTTCAGGAAGGCCCTAGTATTTAGCACATACTTAAATCATGGTCTAGTTCTGCTGGAGGCCTATTATTTAGCAATCACTTTACAAATACAGTGGTGCCTGTTCTGGGCCTAGTATTTAGACACATTTTAAATACAGTGTCCTAGTTATGGAGGCCCCTAGTATTGAGCCCATATCTTAAATACAGTGGTCTAGTTCTGGAGGCCTAGAGTATTTAAGCACAATCACTTTAAATACAGTGTTTTAGTTATTGGAGGCCTAGTATTTGGCACACTCACTTAAATCAGTGTCTACTTCTGAGCCCTAGTATTTAGAAATTACTTTAAATACAGTTTTTGTTCTGAGAGCCCTAGTATTTAGCACATCACTTTAAATACGACGTGCTAGTTCGGGAGGCCCTAGTATAAATTACACCCAGACACCACCCTTACTTTAAGTACAGTGTCTAGTTCATGAGCCCTAGTATTTTAGCACATTACTTTAAATACAGTGTTTAGTTCTGAGCCGCAGTATTTAGACATTACTTAATACAGTGCTAGTTCTGGGGCCCTAGTATTTAGCACCTCACTTTAAATACAGTGTTAGTTCGGAAGCCCTAGTTTTGCACCTTACTTTAAATACAGTTTTAGTTCTGGGGGCCAGTATTTTAGCACATATACTTAAAATACAGTGTCTAGTTCTGGAGGCCGTAGATTTAGACATTCACTTAAATACAGTGTGCCTAGTTGACCTTGACGGCCCTAGTACTTAGCACATTACTTTAAATACCGTGGTTCTCAGTTCTGGATGCCCTAGTATTTAGCACATAACCTTAACATACAGTGTTGTTCTGGAGGGCTAGTACTTTGCACATACTGTTAATACAAGTGTCTATTCTGGAGGCCTCCTAGTATTTGGCACATACTTTAAATCACAGTGTCTTAGTTCTGGAGGCCCTAGTTTTGGCACATACCATTTAAATACAGTGTCTAGGTCTGGAAGGCCCTAGTATTTAGCACATTACTTTAAATACAGTGTCTAGTTCTGGAGGCCCTAGTATTTAGCACATTACTTTAAATACAGTGTCTAGTTCTGGAGGCCCTAGTATTTAGCACATTACTTTAAATACAGTGTTTAGTTCTGGAGGCCCTAGTATTTGGCACATTACTTTAAATACAGTGTCTAGTTCTGGAGGCCCTAGTATTTAGCACATTACTTTAAATACAGTGTCTAGTTCTGGAGGCCCTAGTATTTGGCACATTACTTTAAATACAATGTCTAATTCAGGAGGCCCTAGTATTTAGCACATTACTTTAAATACAATGCAAATAGGTAGACTTTGAACTCCTTGCAAGTAATGAGCACTGGGTGCGTAGTGATAATTGCTGCTGAAAAAGCAATATGCAATAACCATATATAGTTCACCGCACACCAGTATCTCTTTAATGAGTCAACGTTTCGGAGCCAACATGGCCCCTTTCTCAAGACAAAACCAAAACATAATGAAAACAGCAACCTGAAAAGAAAACAACCCAGGAAAGGAAGGTTGATGAGTGCCTTCTTAGAGGCTGGGTCAGCTGCCCAGCAAGGATCGTCTTGCTGCGGTAGCTGCTGCAGATGATCTGGCGATGAGACTGCATGACTCCAGTGCTGCATCCCCGATATACTGTATATTGCTGTTGGATGATATCCAGAAGAGCGGAGTTTGAAGGATCCTTAGTCAAAAAGGCAGCTAGAAAGGGGAGAGGGGTCAAAAGGAGCAAAAAGCCCTTCACTGAGCATAACAAATGGAGAAACACCTTCTTATAACAGAAGGCATCTTGTAGTCTCATGCTATATGAATAGCATTGCCCACAAATCATAAGAAACAAGAAGCAATTTCTTACTCCCATGTTCCCCGGAGATATGCAAAATAGTCCTTTATGTCCCTTAGCTAATGCATGTGTCCAGAACCGCTGGCTAATAACATGCAATATACCTTAATTGTATTTTTTAGGATGTCTAAACAGAGACTTGCATGGGTGTTCTGGTTCGTCCAGGTCCTGGACGTTAAGAACCTATAAGAGTGCCTTAACCAGCTCGTTAATAGTTTCCGGAGTAAAGGTGGTCTGGACTTCCTGTTCGGAAGATATGGAGTCTAGTTCTCCTTCCTCCGAATTCTCTCCTTCTTCCATAGAGAAAGAGACGAGTGAGGTTTCAATGGGTCTAGTCACTCTTGAAATCCTGGGTTCCGTTCCTGCTGGAGTTTCAGACTGCAGGATCTGGGACCTCGAGGGAGGATTCCTAAATGATTTCCGGAGTGTTTTAGCCAACTCGGTTCCAGATTTGCAAGTGCAGTCTGGAACCTATTGGAACTGCATGGCTCACAAAGAGGCCCAGAGTGAAAGGCTGGCAATTTTGTCTGGCAAATGGCTGTTTTAGAGCGGGACGGGAGTTTCTCCTTGGAAGACATGTTGAAAAAGGAAAAAAGGGGGACGATAGAGAGAAGGAAAAGGAAAAAAAAAATGGTGCCCCTTATATGATAGTAGGCTAAAGGGAAGCATAGGACTAGAGGGAACAGAAGGGATATAGAACTTAAGTCCTTAGGAGAAAAAGCTTCTTTGCAGAAGGGAGAAAAGGAAAAACACTTAGCCGAAGAAGCAAGCAGAAAGCAGGGCTGAGAGAGAATCACACTGCTGTTAGGCACCAGGATCGGAAACAGAGGAGCCCGAGAAGAACCACGCTGATGGAAGGAAAGTCCCACCCACAGAGAGAACTGAGGAAAGCCCGGGAGAGCAAGGAGGAGGAAGTCCTCCTCAGATGCCTGAGGGACATGATGTGCAGCCCTTCTGCAGCATTAGCAAGTGGCTTAGCCGCTGCTATATGCTGATTCCACGTAGGGAGCTGGTGGGGCCTGGAAGCCACCAGCTCTGGTTAGTGTGGAGGTCTGTCTTCTTAGTCCATTCTCCTGAAGCGGACACTTAAAAAACTGGAGGAGACTTCCTGTGCTCAGAGAGGTATACTACTATAACAGGAAGTCCTTTGCCCTCTATCCAGGTGTGGGTGCTGACTCCTCTATATCCAACCCTTGGTGGACCATAGACATCAGATATCAAAGAAACTTTAACAAGTTTTATTAGTGAGCACAAGTCATCACACAACGTTTCGGGGGGGAATAATGTGCCTGAGGAAGGGTGCATGTTATTCTCCCCAAAACATTGTGTGATGACTTGTGGACACAAATAAAACTTGTTAAAGTTTCTTTGGAGTGCGACCCTCAGTTCTTTTAAGCTCAGAGAGGTATACCCTAAGGGGAGGAGCACGGGAAGCTTATTTCCTTCAAATTTAAGTGTCTGCTCCTGGAGAATGGTGCTTAACCCCCTGCGTTCCTGGGTCCCCCTGCAGGCTGGTAGAGGAATCTCTATTTGTGTCTGAGAAAGGCAGGCAACCCTCACAGCAACACAAAGAGATGAATTATGGTAGCTGACCCACAGGTTGGTTTCATAAATAATAATAATATGTTGTATGATTATGAACGTGCTCTGCCTATTGACTTTAGTTCCCCTTTAAATACAGTATCTATTTCTGTCTCCAAAAAAAGAAAAATAAATAAATTCATTGATAAAAACAAAATTCAATCAGCTTTAAAAATAGTAGGTGGGCGCTATAAAACATACAAAGATGTATATTTCTAAACATGTTACATGTACTGTCATTGGGGGTCCTTGGATTAAATATAAGAAACAAAACTAGAATAAACCGTTTGAAAACCGTTATCGCGCTAACTTGAGAATCACACAAACGCTTAATTATATCCCTTAAAGTGCCCCTGCTAGTGTCACGCTGAGCATGATAAAATACACATTTACTGAAACATATTATTACATAGCAGGGTACCAATGTAAGCGTTTGAAGTCTGCTCTGGCGCATTTCTTTACTTGCTTTAATTATATTTTCTGCTTTTTGTTCAAGATAAAGCGATTTTAGGTCTCTAAGGCTTTTCATCAGTCTTAATGAATCTCTGACGTAGACCCCTTGCTGCTCAGCACACCATAAAAGGTCCCTGCTATCTAAATCCTTAGTATATATTAGTATATCACAAAGTTTATAGTCACTATAGAAAGGCTTAACCAATTACTGTAGATTATTCTCGACTCCGTCCCCATATTATTGTCAACGTGTTACGTCTTGTTAACAAACCATTTCTCCTGATGTTTGGCGAGATAATTTATTTACCGTAAAGCTGCAGTTCAATTCTATTAACCATCTGCCTTCTGGAATATAAGGGAAAAAAGGGCAGAGATGGGTTTAGTTGTATTCAACTCCAGGTAACCTTAAGTTAAAGGTGAAGTACAGGCTAAAACATTTTTCTTTTAGCCCAGAAAGACACCTTCCTAAAAGGATTCCCACACAATGATCTAGCATTGCAGATGCATGAAAATCTTCACATCTATCATTTTTGTGCATTTACAGAGGGGTTTACGAAGACGCGCTCGGGATAGCTGGCATTAAATACTTATGTGCAGGTGAGATTTACCTAGAGCCACGCAGCCTCTGGTAAATCTACGATGGGAGATTTTGCCAGAGCAAGTGCAGATTTTGGTAAATCTCCCTGTTAATTTTGCACAGGGGTCAAGTAACTGAAAGGATTTCAATAGTAAAAGGGACCTCATTACGATCAGACGTTTTGGGAATGTAAACGTGCCCAATCACCAAACTCCATATTAAATCCCAAAGTAACACTTTTGGCTTTAGGCTTTGGCTGTCCTACTTTGTTAATATACCAGGCAGGGACTTCTGTCTGAGTAATTTTATATAAGTAGACATATAATTCATAAAATAATTTACCCTTCCCATAAATTACGGGTCAGCGTGGAGTTCCATATGAATGTCTACACAACACCCATGCATTGGTGCAAACTGGACATTAAGTCATATTTACATTTAAAGAGGAAATTTGGTGGGTATTTTCATACCGACGATCGTACGATATCTGGATATTCCGTTATCATTCGACCTGGATTGGTGTATGGAGCCCATAAGATGCTATTTGAGGTCCTACAATGTGGAAGTCAGTTGATTTTCATGGGAACCAAGCTAAATTCTCAAATGGAATTGTCCAATGTGGAAATTCATTTTTATCCATATTATACCCTTTGGCCACTTGACCAGAATAATTATATCCACTTTCAACTGCCGATTATCCCAGCATGAGAATAATGTGGTGTTTTCAATGCAAATGTTTCATACACAGCAACATTCATAAATACTCACCTTACCTTTATAAAAAGCCATGACTTCCATAAACATAAGGCTATGTTGCCACCTGCTGGCCAAACAGAATACAAGAATATTTCTCTTGCACAGTATTTATAATCTTGCAGGGCGATGCACCAACAGGCACTGCTCCTGTTTTGGAGTTTAAGTCCCACTAACCAATGACTTAAACTCCTTTATTGTGGCGGTTGCAGGTGGATGCAAAAACCTTGGGTGTTAAATAGGTGCATGATGTAACACCGAAGGTGAATTGTTTGCCTGGGTCTAGTGATGGTTCCCACATCACTTTAGAGAGGTGGTAACTTTTTACATGGAGAGATTTTACATTGCCTTTTAGACTGTTACGGCGGTTAACACATACGCAAAGGGTTCGGGGCTAAAGAGAGGTTTTTTACATTTATTACTACTTTTCAACCTTGGGTATAAGTGGGTTTGAGGGGTTGTTAGCTTCCATATCTATATTATTGTTTGTCTAAAGGTGGCCATACATACGAATGAGGAACAACGGGATTTACCTATTATCGCTTGTGCATAGGGGATAATCCTGATTGGACTGCCGACGAACAACCGTAGTTGGCACACCAATAGACTGGGAAAGACGGAAATTTTTTGCCGGTCGCCATCGGCTCCCTTTACTTTAATAGAGGGAGACGATACCGATCATGCAGTGTATGGCCAAGATACCAATGTGATCTGTGGGCACATTGTGATGGAAATCGCATGTGTATGGCCACCTTTAATCACCCCCACCTCATAGAACTGCAATAGTTAGAAATCTGAGAAGTAAAGCCAACCTGAAATATACTATACTATACTTTACAATACATTAAAGGAATAGTTCACTTTTCCAGTGATGTTTTTAGTTATTAAATCACAAGGAATTATAGGAATAAACCCCACCCTCTACTGTGTCCACCGATGAATAGTAACCAATGGTGAGGACATTAAACGCTAGGACCTCACCATTGGGTTTACCATAAATATCCAGTACTAAGTCGTTAAAATTCATGTTCAGCAGGTGCAAATAGCAAGTTACATAGACTGTTACATAGACTGTTACATAGACTGTTATATAGATTGTTACATAGACTGTTATATAGACTGTTACATAGACTGTCACATAGACTGTTATATAGATTGTTACATAGACTGTTACATAGACTGTTATATAGACTGTTACATAGACTGTTATATAGACTGTTACATAGACTGTCACATAGACTGTTATATAGATTGTTACATAGACTGTTATATAGACTGTTACATAGATTGTTATATAGACTGTTACATAGACTGTTACATAGATTGTTACATAGACTGTTACATAGCTTTCTACATAGATTGTTACATAGATTGTTACATAGACTGTTATATAGATTGTTATATAGATTGTTACATAGACTTTTATATAGATTGTTTCATAGACTGTTACATAGATTGTTATATAGATTGCTACATAGATTGTTACATAGACTGTTATATAGATTGTTACAAAGATTGTTATATAGATTGTTACATAGACTGTTACATAGACTTTTATATAGATTGTTACATAGACTGTTACATAGATTGTTATATAGATTGCTATATAGACTGTTACATACATTGTTACATAGATTGTTATATAGACTGTTACATAGACTGTTACAGACTGTTACATAGATTGTTACATAGACTGTTACATAGACTGTTACATAGATTGTTATATAGATTGTTACATAGACTGTTACATAGATTGTTACATAGATTGTTATATAGACTGTTACATAGACTGTTACATAGATTGGGACATAGACTGTTAAATAGACTGTTATATAGATTGTTACATAGACTGTTACAGACTGTTACATAGACTTATACAGACTGTTACATAGATTGTTACATAGATTGCTACATAGACTGTTACAGACTGTTACAGACTGTTACATAGACTGTTACATAGACTGTTACATAGATTGTTACATAGACTGTTACAGACTGTTACAGATTGTTACATAGACTGTTACAGATTGTTACATAGACTGTTACAGACTGTTACATAGATTGTTACATAGACTTACATAGATTGTTACATATACTGTTACAGACTGTTACAGACTGTTACATAGACTGTTATATAGATTGTTACATAGACTGTTACATAGATTGTTATATAGACTGTTACATAGATTGGGACATAGACTGTTAAATAGACTGTTACATAGATTGTTACATAGACTGTTACAGACTGTTACATAGACTGTTACAGACTGTTACATAGATTTTTACATAGATTGTTACATAGACTGTTACAGACTGTTACATAGACTGTTACAGA
>JAACNH010004601.1:0-23428 GCA_019447015.1 Hymenochirus boettgeri | reverse complement strand
AAGGGCAACTATAGTGCTCCAATCCGTATCTTCCAAATTCTAAAGGGCAACTATAGTGCTCCAATCCGTATCTTCCAAATTCTTCTCAGGGCAACTTAGTTCTCCAATCCGTATCTTCCAAATTCTAAAGGGCAACTATAGTGCTCCAATCCGTATCTTCCAAATTCTAAAGCAACTATAGTGCTCCAATCCGTATCTTCCAAATTCTAAAGGGCAACTATAGTGCTCCAATCCCGTATCTTCCAAATTCTAAAGGGCAACTATAGTGCTCCAATCCGTATCTTCCAAATTCCCCTTCCTAAAACGAAATTTACCAGGATGTAGGAGGGCTTAGTTCTCTTCTCTATCAAAATCTGCTCATCCCCCCCAGTCCCCTCCAACAAGTGTACATGTATGATTTTATGAAGAGGGGAGAGAAAGTCAAAAGGGGAGCTGCTTTTGACATTTTTGCACTCCATTTATAGAAAAAAAATTGGAGGTAGGAGTGTTGTCTCAGCAACCTCCTTTTGCGTACCCAACAGCTGCTGCACAGCATAATCTTTATAGTCTGTTAAAGGACAATTTTGTCCAAAAAAAACAATCTCCCTAACCATTAAATAATACCACCACCCACTCGCTCCCTTCTACCACCTACTAATAGTATCCAGGGTGAGGACAGAAACTTCATCTCTTGGGGGCATTTATAAAGGTTCGTTAACTTTTCGCGCCGTTTTCGCGGCCATTAACGCATAAATCGCGTTTACCGCGATTTTAAAGGCCCGAAAACGGCCGCGAAAAGTTAACGAAGCGTTAACCTTTCGCGCCGATACTTACCCGTTACCGCCGCTTCTATTTTATAAAGCGGCGGTACTGGTTTCGCTCGGCTAGTATCGGCTGTTTTACTTCGCCACCTTGAAGGAGGCGAAGTCAGCCGATACTAACCTCCCGCGGCGGGTGGGCAGGCAACCCGCGGCGGGTGGTCGCACCCGCCCCGGGAGACACGCCCACCCCGCCCACACCCCCCGCGGCGGCAGCGGCGACCACCCGCCGCCGCCGCCACTTCCCAGCAGCCCCTCCCAACCCGTTCCCCGTTCGCGGCAATCTCGGAACGGGAGGCTAGAAGGGGCTGCCGGAAGGGCCCGAGCAGGTGTCGCGACCACCCGCCGCGCACCCCCTCCCCGGCAACCCCTCCAAGCCCCCCCCCCGGCCGCTCCCGGGGAGGGACGGGAGGGAGCCGCTGGGGGGGTGGAGGCTCCCTCCCGCGGGCCCTGAGAAGGGCCTTTTGGGGCTTAGGGGGTCCCGCAGCCCGAACCGGGACCCCCCTCCCCGGCCCTTATAAGGGCCCTTGCGGCACTGACAAGTGCCTTTGGCGGGGGTCCCGCGCTGAACCGGGACCCCCCAGTGCGGCTCTAAAAGAGCCCTTGGGCGACTTCTTCTTTCTTCAGTCCCGGCGACACCAGCTCCGCCGAGGCGCCGACCCCCGAGAGGTACCCCTGCGGCCGCCAGGGGTACCCCCGGCGGGCGCCGCGACCTCAACGAGGCCGATGTTGCCGGCGTCTTGATCCGACGCGACGTCTTCGGGCTGGCGACACCAACCCCACTCAGGTCGCCGATGCCAGGCAGACTCACTGCGGCCGCCAGTGAGCCCGCTGGCACCCGCGGCCTCAGCGGAGCCGATGTTGCCAGCCGCTTCTTTCTTCTTTCTTCAGCCATCTACTGCGATGGCATCTGAGTTCCGCGGCGGAAAGCTCCTCTTTATATAGGTTTGCAGAAATCCATAATCCGTTTCTGATTGGTCAATTTTTAATACTTGCTTTACATTAACCAATCAGATTTCTGGAAAGTTCTGAAATCTGATTGGTTAATATAAAGCAAGTATTAAAAATTGACCAATCAGAAACGGATTATGGATTTCTGCAAACCTATATAAAGAGGAGCTTTCCGCCGCGGAACTCAATGCCATCGCAGTAGATGGCTGAAGAAAGAAGAAAGAAGCGGCTGGCAACATCGGCTCCGCTGAGGCCGGCGGTGCCAGCGGGCTCACTGGCGGCCGCAGTGAGTCTGCCTGGCATCGGCGACCTGAGTGGGGTTGGTGTCGCCAGCCCGAAGATGTCGCGTCGGATCAAGACGCCGGCAACATCGCCTCGTTGAGGTCGCCGGCGCCCGCCGGGGGTACCCCTGCGGCCGCAGGGGTACCTCTCGGGGGTCGGCGGCCTCGGCGGAGCTGGTGTCGCCGGGACTGGAAGAAAGAAGACGTCGCCCAAGGGCTCTTTTAAGAGCCGCACCTGGGGTCCCGTTTCGCTGCGGACCCCCCCAAAGGCACTTGTCAGTGCCGCAAGGCCCTTATAAGGGCCGGGGAGGGGGTCCCGTTCGGGCTGCGGGACCCCCTAAGCCCCAAAAGGCCCTTCTCAGGGCCCCGCTGGAGGGAGCCTCCACCCCCCAGCGGCTCCCTCCCGTCCCCTCCCCGGGAGCGGCCGGCGGGGGCTTGGAGGGGTTGCCGGGAGGGGGTGCGCGGCGGGTGGTCGCGACCACCTGCTGCGGCCCCTTCCCGGCAGCCCCTTCTAGCCTCCCGTTCCGAGATTGCCGCGAACGGGGAACGGGTTGGAGGGGCTCTGGGAAGTGGCGCGGCGGCGGGGTGGTCGCCGCTGCCGCCGCGGGGGGTGTGGGCGGGGTGGCGTATGCCCTGCCCCCTTAGGAGCGGCGTCGGGAAGGGATTTTAAGTCCCTTCGCGCGATACTATATAGTATCGCCGCGAAGGGGCTTAAAATTACCGCAGCACATCACGGCCGCGATATGTATCGCGGGAATAGCGCTCGCCGTTATAATACGGCGAAGCGCTATTTTCGCGGCCCGCGATGCGCGGCGGTAATTTTTTGCGCTAACATCGTTCCTTTATAAATATGCCCCTTGGTACGTGCAAAGAGTGTGTCTTCCCATTGGCTACATTGCAGACTGTCACGACAGTAGCCGAGCAGGGCAGTGGACCGGAGCGGTCCTCGATCTGGGTACTATTCAGGTGCTGAGCAGGTAAAGGGGAGTATAATTGTCCTTTAAATATAATTCTAGTGGTGGTTAATTTCTTGAAACTGCAACCATGTAAAGAATAAATCCTCTCTCTACTATATGTGCTCCTATTCACTCTGCTTCTGTCCCCTGGTCCTGACACCATGATCCTACCTTAGCTCTCCATCTGGACTATCGGGGATAAATCCAGCAGAGTGAGACAGGACTGCACACCCAACATGTAGGGGGAGAATAGGGCAAACACATTGTCATTCATCTGAGACTGTTTTTCCAGTCATTTCCATTTAATCAGACTCACTTATAAAGAAGGTATTAAAGGTTGAGTGTCCTTCCTCTTTACTTTGCTGCAAGGCGAAAAGCTAAACTGGTGTAATAGAGCATAACATACAGTATGGTTAAAATAATTAACAGAATGCCTCTTTCTTAAAAACACAGCACACAAACAGGGCATTCACAGGGAGACACAACCTCAGCTCAGCGTGATTTAAACCCCTTGCTTGGGCCGGCTGGGCAAGACGCACTCACTCAGCAAGCTATTCACCTGAGCTAAGCTGGCTCACACCGGGGGAAACTTACCCAGAGCCACACAGCCACTGGTGATCTCTCTATGTGTAAATCTCCCCAAAATGTTCTCTCTCTGGTTGCTATTGCTTTCACATTAATGGCAGCATCAGTCCATTATGGCTTGTTTAACAAAGTTGCACATTTTTGCCCATGCTCTTAATCTACAGCAACCAATCAGATGAGACCATTTAACAGGTTCTACACCAATTAGAAAACATCTGATGTCATTTAATTAGTTAAAAGTACAGGCAAGGTGTTGCATGTCTCAACCTGCTGATCCATAATAAATAAACGGTTGAACCTCTTTCCTTCTTGTTTGTTTCTTTTTTCTGCTTTATTAAATGATGTTTTGGGATATGAATTAGAGCTGCTTTTTAACTAATTGATATATGTATAAATTCAGAAAGATTACTTGCATGATCCCTAATGCCATATTCACTCCTACACACATCATTCACTGGGATGAGAGTGTTTGTTGCAGTAATGGCCTGTTTGGCATTCTGTGCATTTCCATTCTGCAATTTAATTCAAGGTTATGATGGATAAATTGCTGTTTTTCCATTTTCTCATTTGCCGTTTTCTGTATTTAGACAAACGACTCTAAAAATCCGACTTCCACAGACATGTATGTAAGATTAGAAATACCCCTTCCAAAATCGGTGGGCTCCGGTTAATCTGGCACTATCTGGCAGTTTTATTACTAACAAGGTTGAGTATAACAGAGCAGCGGATTGGAGGAGATGTGTGTCAGTCATGATGTAATGACGCTGTGAAGGACAGCCTGCAAACCCTTCAACATTTACATTTAATAGGTCACTTATAAGGATAATTATGAACCCAATCTTGCAAGCTCCTTGCAATGCATTTCTCAAAGGTGTACCTATTTAAGGTGAATGTTGAGTGTGTATGAGCCTGTAATGGAAAGGGTGAAAACATATCAGATGTTTAGATCCTTCTTAAATATTATAGGTGTTCAGTGTTCTGTATCATTACCCTTTAAATATATTTGATGCACTTGTCTTGTTTCTGTATGTCTATCTCTGAATGTTAGAGGGCTAATAGGCTAAGTAATCATTACTGTGAGGGAACTACAGTCTCAACCTCAGACCAAACGGAGCTTTCCCAGCTCACGGATCAAAACCAGGTTGAGGGCTGCCGTCACTTACCATATACCACTACCAGGTATATAAAACATGCCACCACCCACTCACTAACGGCTATGGGAACCGATACCAGTAATGATACCACAACTCTCAACCTCAGACCAAACAGAGCTTTCCCAGCTCACTGGGTCAAACCAGGTTGAAGGTTGTCATCACTAACATATACCCCTTACCAGGTATATAAACTACTGCAAAAACCACTTACTAACGCCGGCCGTGGAAACCGACACCAGCCTTCACGGCTATAAATGTAAATAATACTAAATACCTGTATCACTCGCTGCCACACTCAGGCAGATAGTATCAGATAATAAATGACTATACGTAGCTTCTCAGAGGACAGGATTCTTACTTAGTTTGTTGAGCACCAAGGAATCAGCTTAACGATTTTATAGAATATCGTTTAATAAAAGAAAAACAAAAAGGGTGCAATAGTGATTACAAAAATAATTAATAAACAACATAAAAACAAGCAACAGTAAAATAAAGGGATAAAGGGAAAAATACTTAAAGGATAAGTCCATAGATGGTAAAAGAGTTCCTGGCTCCAAAAAGGTAACTCGCTGTAATCCACTTTGATGTTTCATGATGTAAATCAGGAGCTCCTTTCCAGTAGTGTGTGGCTCCTTATCTACCCCCAGGCCAAAGGAAGGCAATAATTTACCCCCAACCAATCACCAACAGTGTAGGCTGGACTGAGGGTGTGTCAGATATGTGATTTCTTTGGAAGACACACCCACAGTGACATTATTTTTTAGAGAATTCATATCTCTGTGGCCCAGGTGCTACCAACTGGAAATCACTAAATTAGTTATTGTCATGAATTAAACCAGTTGATAGACACCAAACATGACAGATATGGAAATATAGTTGACCAGAACGACATATGGTAGGTTTTCCAGCCTCTACTAGGCCTACATACATGATGTTTGGGTTGTACCGACTGGTCTCACCTACCTGGAACCATATTTCATATCGGCTTGCCATATTCTATTACATAGGCAGAGTTATGTATAGGTTATGGAAAAGGGATTGTGCCTTTATCATGGTAAACCAAAGGTCACATTCCGTCTGTTTGACCTCCTGCTGAGATCAGGAGACTCAAGTCTACTGTATCCTTTAGAAGTAAGGTACAAGGAATACAATCCTTGGCATCCTGCTGGGTTTCATGACACCTCAGCCAATGGTAGAAAAGTACAGAAGAAAAGGGGGAAACACAATGTACAAATAAACAAACAAATGGAATCCTACTATTACTGACATATATAATTATAACTACTAGATCTGCTTACAGCTTGTAATAAGCCATTTATAGCCCAAACTTGATAAACTTAATATAAGTTATGTTTTTATTGCTCAGGAAACAAAAGGAGTTTGAGCAGAATTCATTCTTCACTTTGCACACAAATGTTTGTGGATAAAAAAATGGGGCATTTTGGAGACAAAACTCTTTTTGTAGGAATATTTTGAGACTTTAGCTGAGTCACACCAAATCAGACAGTAATGCGCATAAAAGCGAGTGCACAGCATCGTCGTGTTTCACATGTGTTACCATCCGTGTTTTGTGATTTACACTTTTGCATTAATGGAGCCAAAATAAAGTTCCAATAAAATGAGAAATTATTACCCAATGGAAAACAGTTAATTACAGGTATAACTTACCAAGTGCATTTGGATAAACATAAGGGAAACCTATGACATACTTACCGAGAGTTTATTTTTCCGGCCCCCCCCAGGGCAGCAGAAAAAAAACATTGGGCTATTCCCCTGTCCATCCCCGAAATGTAAGTAAATTTTTCCCCCCCCTCCTACCATCGTCCAGTCAATTTCAAAAGCTAAGCACTGAACAAAAACACAACCATTCCTGCTGCATAAAAGTATTTTCTAAATAAGTTAAGCCCTAGTCACGTATTTAAAACTTTGTGACTAAATGAAGCTCTGACCTCCACACTGAGGTCAAGTTTATAGCAATTATAAAGGTATTAGGGTTAAATCAAGCTTCTGCCTGACATATGGCTTCAGCCTGGCTCCTTCTCTGCTGCCCATAACAGCACATGTAGAGCACCTAACTCTGGAGGGAGGTCATACTTTGAGCTTTGTAGGCTTCTTAATTGTAAGAACAATCCATCTTCTGATGGTAACGGTTTTGACGCTTGTACCTTTCCCATCAAAGAAATAAATACATTTTCTGAATTTCTCAGAAGAAATTTTCTGATTTCTTCCAATGTCCAACTTTGACAAATCAGGATTTGTTAATTCGGACTTTGACATTACTTTTGGCAAAAATTCTAAAAACTCCCGATGGGAGATGAGAAAGATTTTGACTCCAGCATCCCGGTACCCAAGCTCCTTGAATACAGGCACCCCTCCCATTCCTGAGGCATCGGATGCAAATTGGATTGGCAAGTCCACCTAACAGCTTGACTTTGAGGTCTTCACTTAAATAAATGATTTGAAATCGCTACCTTTTTTCCATTTTTTGAGAAATAAATTTGAATTGGCCGCAATCTCCATTTAGCCCATTTTCTAAACCAAATGTTGACACTAGTAGACCAAGAAACTTCATAAGTCTCTGGCTGTAAAATATTCTAGTTGTAGACTACTCTGTTGCTTCTTTGAGTCTGATTGGCGAAAGGATATCAAGATGTCTTTGTCTATTCAAGCTGGTGTTTTCTGAGCTGGAGTTATTGGCTTTTTTCTAGCTTTATTTTCCACCACATTTCACTTTCACATCACTTTTGTGAAAGTTATCAGTGACGTAGAAAGGCAGAAGGGCAGACAACTAAATAAATAATGGTGTCGAGAAGCCACAGGAACTTGGAGATAGGCACTGAGAGGTCTATTGTACTTAAGGATAAGTGCACTGTAAATCAAGTTATGTTCATTTGGACGCTGCAGCTTTAAAATACTGTTGTCATATTTTTTTTTTCCCCTATGTCCCTCCAAGCCTACTTAAGGCCTTGGAAGTTGCTGACATCTTGTTACTCTCGTTTGCTGAATGTTAAGCTCCGCCCCTCTGAGAATTCCTCTGCTTTCTCCTGCTTGAGCCTCAAACAGTAATGCTTTTGAGTTCCGTGCACGTGCGTGTGCACGGAACTCACAAGCATTACTGTTTGAGGCTCAAGCAGGAGAGTGCACGGAACTCACAGGCATTACTGTTTGAGGCTCAAGCAGGAGAAAGCAGAGAAATCTTAGTGGGGCGGAGCTTAACATTCAGCAAACCAGTAACAAGATCCAGCAACTTTCAAGGCACAAAGCTAGGCTCTGGAGGGGCATAGGGGAAAAAATATGGCAACGGTATTTTTAAAGCTGCAGCCTCCAAATGAACAAAACTTGATTTACAGTGCACTTATCCTTTAACCAATCCAGTTGGGCTAGAGCACTTCTGATGTTTGGAGACAGTCTATGATTTTTTCAGATTTCGGAGGTCCAAGATAGGATGAAAATCTCCTGTTGCTTTGGGTACTAAACAAGGGGCGATTAAATCCTCTTCCTTGATCCCTTTCTGTCAGTTCTACTTTTTATAGATTCTCCAAATTATCTGGCCAGATAGTGACACATTTTAGAACGGACATTTGGGCCACTCTCCTTACATTCCGCTCCTGCGGTTACATACACTTTCTTAAGCTCAGACTCTAACTTTCCATCATTCTTCAATACTGATGCATTATTCATCAAACGCAGTTTTTTGGATAATCTGGCAACTGGGGCATCAACCGAAGGCAGTTTATCCCACAATTCTGCCATATCAGGGGGAAAAGGATAAGGTTTCCCACATTCTCTTCCACAGATTCCTTCTAGAAGGTTTGGATCACTCCTTGATCATTTGATTATACCATCAAGTATAGGAAAAAAAGAGTTTTCTTCTTTTTCTGAAAAAAGTAGATGGTTGATCAGTATATTCTAACACCAAAGTGGGTCTAATTAGTTTAATCAGGATATATTTGTTTGAAATCAAATGCTGACTTCTCCTCCAGTCAGAAACTTCAGAATTCTACTTAACATCGACATAAATCAGACCCACATCTTTAAATGGCTGAGGCTGTACTTGAGGTATAGAGTAGAGGTTGTTGAAAACATTGGACTACCGCTTGTGTTATCCCTGCAGAATTTTTGGCTGACCAGTTGAATCAGAGACATCAGCAGGTATTCTAGGATTGGAAAATCCAAATCCTTCTCAGTCACATCAGAAATGCACTCTGCACACAACCTTTTCCCTTTAAATAAAGGTTATGTGCTTTACAGGGTCTGGAATCTGTGTTGGATGCAGAATCCTACTCCTCTTCTTAGATCCAGAAGTATGGCTAAAAGAATTCAATAAGTATGAGCTCTTTTCGCAGAATCAAAGAAAGAAGGCACTGTAATGTAACACCACCTACCCATGACCAGCGTCGGTGAGCAGCCTGATCCATAACCACCAGAGCAACAAACTGGCATGATTTAAAAATTTTCACGGGTGTGGTGTGATGACGTTATGCGTGCACCTGCAAAAAACGCCTCTAAGGGCAAATGGCCGCTGAAGCGGAAGGTGGTTCCCACAAAAGCGGCTGCATAGGCCATTAGAACAGTGGGACTGGAAAGCTCAGAACTGCAGCTAGAAAGCACAGTGCCAATCCGGAAGTGATGACAGAAGAAATGACTGGACAATGGTAGAAGGGAAATTTAAGCTTTAGATTCTGTGACAAACAGGAGAATAACCAACGTATTTTAGTAGATAAAATATCCTGTAAGGGATAGATCATATTTATGTGTTTCTCACACTGCTCATGATCCGCATAACAATGTCGAGGAGTGCATTCTAATGTTGGTGGCCACTGTGTATGCTCTATGCTGCAATCCATTTTCGGTGGGCATGCAATCCCCATTCTTGCAAATCGCATGTGTACTCCGATTCTTGACTATTACCACATTGCAAAAAAAATGGACAGTAACACCTCATCATGCAGTACATCACATTGCCCACCATACACAGACACTGTGGTCAACATATATGCACCAGTCTCTGTGGACAACTGTATGCACCAGTCACTGTTTTCAACTTGCATGTACCAGCCACTGTGGGCAACTTGTACGTACCAGTTTCTGTGGTAACTTGTATTACACGTCATCAAACCCAAATAATGAACATTCGCATTGCCGCGCAGGTGCTTCCCAGTAAGTTTTAACTTATATACGTCGCCATGGATAACAGGTGGTATAAGGGAATTAATCCCTTTACTTTATCCCCCTTTATCTGTTGTGCGTTTCTGGTTCTATTTTTGTTCTGCGTGAATGTGTCCCTTTCGAATGGCTTACAACAGAGCAGGTGTGTAGTAGTGTGCCTATCCACAATCTCTCTAAACAACTTGTACATAGCAGTCACTGGGGCAACTTGCAAGTACCAGTCACTGGGGGCAACTTGCATGTACCAGTCAAAAACCCAATAATGAGTAGTGAATTGAAAGATTAGAAGTGCAAAGGAAAAATGAATAGAGACCCCTTACAAATTCGGTAGTAATATATTAAACATTCTAAAACTGTCAGAAACACTTCCGCCTCCTTGCAAATGATTTAACTCATTCTAATTAGGGTTGCACAGGCCTCGCTTAATGAGCAATGCTCCTCACCCTATCAGGAATTCTAGTGAAATTACTCAGCAGAGTTAAGCTAATTGCAAATGTACACTTAATAATGAGACCTCGCAATCATAATTAGCAACAACGCCAGGCTCTGAGATTTCATTCCCGCAGCAGCAAATAAGAAATGAACTCCTGGCTTACATAATCTTTATGTTTTTGCAAAGGTGAACTGAAGCAGTCAGCACTTTAGACCTAATGACTAGGCCGCATCAAAGCGTTTTTAACAGACGATCTGATTGTGATTCTATCGCATGTTAAAAAGCACTCACTAGTGTAGCCCAATAATATAGCCTAGATGCACTGCTATATTACGATCCGTTAATCAAGCTCGTGCACTCACAATTATTTGCCAATCACATGTACTCTGTGCACGGCAATGCCATTCGCATGCCAGAAACATGCCTCAAACAGCATTGTACATGGTGTCAACCCAACTGTCAGCCTGTACAATGCTGTTTTGATGCCCTATTCTGGCAGTTTCGATAGCCACAATGCAATCACACCTTGAATCAAAGGTCCCTAACACCTGGCTGTACTTTCCAGGGTACATAATTGCCAACAGATTCTTGTACAAGTCATTCGGAATTGAGGATCCAGTCGGATGACTAGCAAAACGTCTTCAAAAACTAACTTTATGTCCAGTTAATCGACTGAATACAACAGATATACCATGACCTGATGAATGAGAACCATCACAACTCTCTTTGTAGTCATCTTAAAATGAAAAATGAAGAAAGATTAATAATAGGGTAAGATGATACTGGATCTATTGTGGTGTTACCTGTTTAATTTTGCTTTCTCCCATCTTTTCACAAATAATTATAATCAAAGGTCAATGTTTAGAACTCTGCTGCCTCTTCCAGCACACCTAATGGAGGGGAATAGAAGGCAGAAGAGGTTTTTTGGGGGTATCTCAGAAGAATGACACAGCGTGGATAAATATGTTTTAATAAAAACATTAATACTTTGTTTTGGTCCAAACACACACAGAAAGCAAACCATTTGCTTTATTAATTTAATAGCATTTGAATTTGGGCCTGTTGGGAGTTTGAATGCATCCATCTGGTCGAACGGTAATGGACTTTTAAATGGGATTTAAAAACAGAGGTGTAGTTTATAAACACAATTAAATATGTTAACGTGTTTGCTTTAGCTGATTCAATAAATGCTAACAATGATTAATCATTTAACATATAACCCTATAACATAAATAACATGAAAGAATTTACAATAATTAAAAATAAGTCAAATTCTCCCAAGACACACTCACATTTCTCTAAATACAATACATCTGGTTTACACACGGGCCAACTAAACAATAAATGACCCAAGGTAATTTGTTAGGACCTTCCATACTGGGGTTACCTTGACGTGGTTGGAAGGCTTTTTTCACTTTTATGCATAAATTGTAACTAAAAACCCCTATGTTTTTACTGTTTGCACTAGCATAGATATATACTATCGCACTTGGTGGACAAATGTCCAAAATACGTGTGTGCCTTACGATACAGGCATTCACCTATAGACAGCATTGCTGTTGGAGAGTTTGCATGGAAAATGTTACCCTGGTCTAGTACCTATAGCAACCAACCAATATGGAGATTTATTAGGCCTGTTACAGTTTTACTGTAACTAAAGACTAAAACAAACTGACCATGTTACAACATAAGGAAGCAGTAGATCCCCTAATGCAAAATATAACAATTTTACTAGTCATCAACAAGTCCCTGGACCATTAGAACAAAGGCCACAGCTGGGAAAGTTAAAACTGCTTATAAAGATGTACAGATATATTTGAACTTATTGAATACATTACATACCCCAAAAATACATTTTTGAAAAAGTACATGAAATATTATGACAGATGTAGCTAAATAAAATCAAAGTGATTTAGTCATTACCTTCTATTGAGACATTTTGTCTATATGAGTTTCCCGTGCCGCAAGTACCCGCAAGAGGGCACCAAAGTAATAGGGGTCCCGGTCTATAAAGGCCCCTGACTCATCCTAAAGAAAGTGAAGGGTTCCAAAGGCCCAACCAGATGAGGATGAGAACAGCACCATTGACACAAATAATAGAGAACATATATAAAAACCCTTAAAGGACAACTCCACTCTCATAAGAACTCTTTAGAAAGAATGACCTCTTTAAATATGTTGATATATCATACTTTGTCCTATGAATTCATTACTGTATGCCTGCTATGCTTCTGGATACCTCATGGAAACTGAGCAATTTTAAACCTGTACTGAGCCTGTACTGAGCCTGGGCATGCTCAGAAGAGGCAGAGAGGGGATTAACATAAGTCATTGACTGTGATGTCAACTGTCAAATCCATAACTGACAGTTGCTAATTGAAGAACTGGGAAGCTGAAACAGGAAACAGGACATTGTGCAGGATTTCAGGTTAGACTTATATATTTCACATTTCAAACTATTACCATTTAGGGTTTTGGGGGATGATTTACCTGTGTGTGGGGCTGGACTTGCCCTTTAAAGAAAAATACTTTTACTCTAACTAGATTGAAAATCTTTCTCAGGTCCAAATTTTCTTTTCTCAGATCTTAAGGTGCTGTGCATTTTTATTATGTACTTTATTATGTACTGAATTGCAATGCGCGTGTTACTGTTTGCTTGTGCTGCGGTTCTGGCAATATTCCTTTATCGAAACGCATGTGATTGCATCAAAAAACTGTGATTGCATGCACACAGTGAGTCAATATCTCCTTACATGCATACAATGGCAGGAATGAAATAAAACTGCTGTACATAGAAGTCATACCTTTTCAAGCAGCAGTTGGGATTCCTGGCAGAGACGACAAGGAATGAATTGGTTTCCCGGCAGAGATCTGCTTTGTAGTGAGAACACTGTCCCGCCAACATTAGAACTATCCTATGCCCTCCTCACACAACAGGAAACTCAGTGGCTCCAAACCTCACCATCTTGAGGCCACTTCATCTTGTCCTTTTTCCCATGTGGCCTGTCAGTGTCATTGTGTGTCGTTGGATGGGAACTTGAAAACTGTGGATTTCTTGGTTTTTTTTTCCTATAGCAGATTAGCTCATACTTGCATTTTCTGCATCACTCCCCGGTTTATAAATTCTGCAGCGCCAATCCTGTAGAACTGGTTTAAGTTTGAAATTTGTTAACCTCCTAATTCTTTTGAAGCCTTTGAATACCTCACTTTCTCTTATTTTCTAGCTCTATAGTATGTGACTGTCTTCTCTCAATCTCTCTATGGCTCCCCTCCCACACCCTCTCTCCGGACAAGGTTGCCACCACAGGTGCATTGTATTTGGATACGTACTGCACTAGAGATCTCTCTGCATCTCCTCTTTCATCAGTCACCTTCTGATCTTCCATAATAATCCCACAAAGACTGGACTTTATCCATGTGCATTGTATTGAAACCTATACTAGGCTTTGCTGCTGAAAACTATTTTAGGCTTATGCATATAAAAAACACGAATGTTTGCGTGTGCTATTTATCTGAAGCAACCAATCAGATGTTATTAAACTCTGTAACCCAGTAAATAGCTTAGTTTGATTGGTTGAAACATGTTGATAGCATGGGCATAGGTTTTGTACCTCTTTGCATCAGCCCCTTTATCTCTTTGGACTGATTTCTGCTATGTATTTCTGTTCTCTGCAATATATGCCAATATACTGTAAATTAAATGTACAGTAGCATTTACTACTTACAACATTATTTCAACATTATTATTTCATAATTCATAAAGAACCAGATCTATAGCACATAATGTTATGCATCCTTTCCACAATGAAGGCCACTTGCCCAGTTATCTTTTTGCCAACGGGCCTTTAGGTCATTAATAAAATGCAACTTAATGCAATGAAAATCAATTTATGTGAAAATGCTGAAACTGTATGGAAAATTCTAATTAAGTGAATGGTATGTAAAAAATGTTGGCTGTAAGATGTGCACAGAAGCAGTACGTAACCTCCACTTTTAGCAGACAAATGGACTTAATTAACTAGTGGTGTGCCTGTATTAGTAGCTATAAAATCTCTAGACTGTAAGCTCTTGGGCAAGGTCCTCTTTCCTATTGTTTCACGGTATTGCTGTAAGTAACTCATCACTCTGGTACTTATAATATGTATTCCTTTGTATGTAATATGTATGACTTTGTATAATATGTATTACTGTATGTATGTATGACTATGTAATTGTAAAGCTCCACGAAAATGTTGGTGCTATATAATCAACAATAATAATAATATAATAATATTGTTTTGAGGTTTTAGTTGCCCTTAAAGGACAGAAGAATGCCAATACAGTAGTCCCATACAATAAAAGCCATACTGGATTTGGCTTTTTACTGCATGGGACTACTGTATGGGAATTCTGCTGTCCATTTAAAACTAATGCCTCCAAAACAAATCAGGAGGATGCCTCCAAAACAATACAGAATCAGAGGATGGTATATACTGTTAAAAGATTTCCTCTGATTCTGTATTGTTTTTGAGGCTTTAGTTGACCTTTAAAGGACAGCATAATTCCCATACAGTAGTGCCATATAGTAATAGCCATACTGGATTTAGCTATTACTGTATGGGACTACTTTCTAGCCATTTTGGCTATTACTGTATGGGGCTACTGTATGGGAGGTTTAGTAAGGCTAGAGTCCGGAGTATTCCACCCAAGAATAGGGACATAGTGCCAGATACAGGGGGAGAAATTCCACTACAGTGACCTGAGAGCTGGGGTGGCACTAACAAGCTGATTGTTATTTATGCTGTTTCTAATCCCTCTGGTTTGTATTTATGTGATCTGTGCCATGCTATGTCCCTCTATTGTGCCATTTGCAACGGTAATATTGTTCCTGTTAATAATAAGATCTGTTTATGTTCAAGAACCACTGGCGCCCATTTATGCATTCTACCTAGAGTGGTAGGAACAGCAACACCCTGCCTCCACATATGCGAGGCCCACTCTGATATATAAGAGAGTCTTGTGCATAGAATTTGGGTAAGGTGACAGTCTCTAGAGCAATTAAGTCACTACCCCCATTTTACTATCCGCTCTACAATAGTCACATTGTAATTGAGGCTGAATAAAGACTACGCCCATCAAGTCCAACCTTCACATCTTCAAGAAGTTATCAGCTTTACAATAGCTGGCTTATTGGTGAAAAGAATCGCATATTCTTATTGGTGAATCACCTACCAAATTAAAATATTTAAAAGATAATTACTGTGAGTTTCTCCTAACATCAACCTCTTAGGGCTAGCCACACTGATGAGCTTTTAAACACAATCCGATCGCGCTTTCAAAGCCAAACTTGATGTGACCACACTAGTGTGCGACTGTGTGCTGCATGTGCGATACGTTAAGTGGAGCAGATGTGATCCCATTTTTTGTGCAACGCATGCGCTCCCGATTGCGAAACTCGGGCAATCACATGCCACAACAAGCACACAATCGCGAGCGTTAACGCCATGCGGCTTAGTGCGGCGGATGCAGTGCAGTGTGTGGCCTCACCCTAGCTGAGTACACACTTGATGTTTCTCGTCTTAACTGAAGCGTTCAGCATTTCCAACCAGTTGGCTAGGAACAAAGGAATATGGTTTCACTAAATGTAGCCACGATGAGCATTCAGTCCCTGAAGGACCGAATGATTAGCCGGGGTTTTTTGGACGCATCTGTTGCCGGTTCGGAGAAATGAACAGTTTGTCATGGACGCACGAAGGAACCATATTTCGGCCCATCGACCAAAGTATGAAATGACTGTCTGTCGGGCTAAAAAATGGATGGTGTTACCCAGCTTAAAAGAATAGTGCCACAAAAAGTGAACTATTCCTTTAAAGCAGTGAGAAGACGGGAGATAAAGGACCATTCCTTACCTTCCGTTCTCAGTTGTCAATCACTTCACCAGATCCAGGGCCGAAGGTTAGTTATTACCTCTGCACGATCCACCGCAGCTCCATTGACAACTGGTCCTGGATCCTGTGAAGTGATTGAGAACGGAAGGTAAGGAATAGGTCCTTACCTCCATCTTCAATCACTGCTTTTAAAGGAATAGTTCACATTTTGTGTATTTTTAAGATTGATAGAAATATGGGTGGGCTAAAAACGGTTGATTAGGTAAATGTTTTTTTTTTTTAATACGAATTGATTACTATTTATAATGTTAATAATATTGTTTTGTGTTTTTCATTGGTCATTTCTATACCACCTCAATATTTAGAAGGATTGCGATCTAAAAATCAAAATGGGATCAAATTGGGTAAAAAGTAAATGACTTGGGGTGAAAAAACCAATTTGTGACCTTTTATAAATAACTCCACATCCATTTACTGTCAGTGCTTCTGGAATATTCTCACATGATTCTACATCATTTGATTCTCTCAGATGACATTTTGAAGGGGGCGGCAAATGTTCAAGCCCGTTAGTGGCAGCTCCATAAGTGATTTACATCCATCTCCTGACTGCTATTAGCAGCTGCTTGCCGCCACCACATCTTAATTAGAACACTAAAACGATGCAGCAACACTGAATGGATTACTTTGACCCAGCACTGCGCTCGCTGCCATGGATTATTTTCATTTTTTGTGCTGTGTGAAATTTCAGCTTGTAGGAAGGGCAGTATATCTACCTAGCAGATAACAGCCCAAGATATAAGAAGACCATGGCTTTAAATGTAGGGATATTATCAGATCTACCAATTCCACAAATAATCAGGGCATAGTTGCATATTTAGGGGCGTATTACCGGGCACCCAATCAAAGCTCTTTCTGTTAAATTTTCCTGCTTTAAATGGGCAGTTTATCACTAGTGACTTGTCAGTACTTTTTCCAGTTTATGACAGTCAATTTTATTAAATTCATTTGTAACCAATTATTTAATCATAATTTTCTATTCCTTTCTGACAGCGTATCTCCCCTCCCTCTGCTCAAAGAGATTTTTTATGGCTTGAGCACGTGGCAGAAGTGGCAGCAGGTGAAAACCAGTCACATCATTGGTTGTAATGTCAGCAGTCACAGCCTTGATTGACTGCATAGAGGGAGGGGCCCAGAATGGGGGACATTAATATCTTAAATATGTGGTTAGTAACGCAGGTAAGAAAGTGCCAAATATATCAGTTGGGGTTGGGGGTCAATAACTGACCATTGACCGTTTTTTTTTTGTTTTAAGTTTTGGACATGCCCTTTAAACATGCTTTAATGGTGCCGTAAAAAAAGGCTTCGCTGCCTTACCTGACCTGCCATGCATTATGGTCACATATGATTACTGCATTGTGGGTGCATGGTCATATAAGTAGTGTTAGCTTTATCAAATTACTTTCACGAATATTGATCAAAAAAATGGTTCCCATATCAGACAGCGGGTTGTGTTAGTTTCACACCCTGATTTAATTGTTCACTATAACACCAGTGCAAAATGTAACAAAAAATCTAATTGTTTTTCATTTCAAAAAGTTTGTGTAAAAAACACTTCTTATTTTCCTAATATTTGCATGGCGGGGGTTTTGTACTGTTCGGGTTATAGTGCCATTGTTTGTATCTCTCACCCTCTGTATGGGCTAGGCCACACTTGCATGATTTTTCTGCAATCACGCATGCATTTTTTTTCCGGAAATAGGAATTCGGCAATGCACCAAAAACACTCGTTTTCGGATGCAATTGCGCATCCGTTTGCGTACCAATCGCATGCGATCGACATTTTTATGCACAATTGTATGCAATTTCAGATCTCAAAAGGAGATATCATATGCCCAAATGCACCGGAATCGCAATGCAATTGTGTGCGATTCCGTGTGTGATTACATGTGTGGTGCAGTGGTGGCCGCACCTTCAAAGACTTTGCATTGACCATATAGGAACTGCTGCTTATTGAAGATCCATTTATTGTCTGCACCAAATTTTACTTGCTCTGTACTTTCCGCTGTGTCAATGTCCTCCTTGTTTTTCAATTCACTTTGCAATTCCCCTAGCACAGACGATTCACTGTTTAGAGTCAGGGATTTGGCTCACCAGAGGGAAACAGTGATTGGAAAGAAACAGTAAACGCCCCTCTATTGCCAATAGAAAGGGTGTGTTCTTCAGACCAATCACAGCATTGTTATTAAAGGAACAAGTAGACTGTCATTTCTCAAAATAAAGGACAAAAATAGGCAAAATAAAGGACAGAAAATAGATCTCCACAATGTCGCCCATGTGCTACCAAAATGATTTGGTTCTAAATGCAACGTAAAGTGTGTATAGATTCCCCACAGTGTCTTATATTAAGAATGCACACTACACTTAAGAGTGGCATTCTGGTTCTATATACTGTATACTACATACATAAAAGGGCTTGGTCACACCAAAGCTTTTTTTTTTTGAAAATAACTTTTTTATTGGTATATTTCAAATACATGTATAATGTAATAAATATGCAATAAAAATTAAATTCCTGTAACATAATGTTATTCAATATATTATTATTAGAATAACAAAAACAAAAACAAATGCCAGTGCTGTTTTCGTTATTTCACTGTTAACCTATTAAGTACTGTGTTTTGTACTTTTCTATGGAGGCTTTTAAGTCTTATAATATTAGGGTTAGTCTAGTTACGCTAGTGTTGGTGGCTTGTGTTTCTGGGATAAGGAAGAGAGAAGAGGGGAGGGGAGGGGTAAGCCTAGATTGTACTACTTTAGAAATGAGGCTAAGGAAAATGGTAAGCCTTTTTTACGAAGAGACATCTCTTAATTTATACTTTTGCCTAACATTCTGTAAGAGAGCGAATATGGTGCATACTATGCATACTATGCATATTGGTGCGGTGGGCCCTGCCGGCATTTGATATTAAGTTTGAGTCGTTAGGCCCTCTCTGGTACAAAAATGCCCAGTTGATCGGCCGCCTGCCCCGCCACCCGTGTTTAGTTTTTGGTGGTGTTTTTCCCCCTTTCCATAATAAGGTGACCAGGTTGGCTTCTAGTGCCCAGTCTTGTTCAATTGAGGCCCATAGTGCTATTTTATTGGGTTGGTACCATGCGTAAAAGCTCTGAGGTGTGGCTGCTAAATAGTATCTGTAATGATGGAGCTGCCAGTCCGCCATGGGATCTGTGCACTGTCATTATGTATGGTGGTACTCTATGGCATTTACCTTGCCATAAGACCGGAAACAGTTTGATTGGAAGGAGTGTAGGTTTTGAGGGGGACCTGAATGGGAGGGTTTCAAAGAGATATAATAGTTTATGGATGAATTAATTTTTAGGGTTGTTATCGACCTAACCTGGAAATTGGTAAATTATGCCATCTTTTTAAGGTTTTTCAGTAGCTAGGGATAGTTTGCATTGCATAAAGTTTGATAGGTGGAGTAAGGAGATACCTAGTATTTTATATAGGTTGTTTTTCCAGGTATATGTATATTTGTTTTTAAGGTCTCATGGGTAGTGTGTGGAATATTAATGGTAAAGCTTCTGATTTACTTTGGTTAATCTGTATCCAGATAATGAACCGAAGTGAATAAATATGACATTTAGCATAAGGGAATGTATTAGCAACTGTTGGTCTGTATATAATTTTTAATGCTCGTAGGGGCATTTCCTTGGATCACGAATGCTTGCAGAGTAAGACCTAGAAATCTCCAGTCTATGCGGTCAAATGCTTTTTCAGCGTCTAACTTAAAACTAAAGCCTTTGTATTTTGTGCGGTTTATGATATCTATGAGTCAATGCTTACTTGGTCCGGGTGGATATTGTGGTAGTGACGGGCTAATCTGTTTGCGGTGAATTTTTTGTATATTTTGAGGTAGAGTGTTAAGTAAAGCTATTGGCCTGTAATTTTTGCAATATTTGGGTCTTTCCCGGCTGGGGAGGACTGTAATGTGGGTGGATCATTGTTTGAGGTATAGAAAGGAGTTGTATAGGATAAGAGTTTTGGGGGCTAGTAGTTTGTTGAAAGTTTTGTAGTAGCTGTACTGTATCCGTCTGGGCTTTTATTGGTGGGGAGTCTTTAGAATTGCTTTTAGTTCCGTTAGGGTGAATGGGGACAAAGGAGGTGAATCTTTTTCGTGATATGCGTGGAGTCTAGCTTCCTGTAAAAATGCGTATAGATAGGTGTGTCTTTGATGTCTGGTATTGCTGACTCTAATTGGTAAAGGGATTTGTACTAGTGCAAATGCTGATACTTGTCTGTGGGGAGTGGCATGGGTGCCCTTTGGTGATATGATGAGATTGGGGAGTGTCTTTTTTTCTTTTTTAAGTTAAAGGGCAACTATAGTGAAAAAAAACTTTGTCTGTATACAATGTATGATCACTAGTATAAGCTGCCTTACTTTCATGTTTCTCTGTGTGGCTTCGTTTCTTCACACTGGCAGAAGTTTGTACCAGCTGTGTAGTCCCCCTCCCCTCTCTGTCTCCTCCCCCTCAAGCAGTGACGGCTGTATACAGAGTCCGAGCATTGTCAGTTGAAGGACTTTAAATGAAGTGCTGACTCCTGTTGACCCCTCCCCCAGAGCTAGACTGCAAGCAATCAAGTGTGGAATAAAGTAGCAATATCTGAAGGGAGGGGCAGAGGGGGAAGAGGAGACAGTGGTGCTGAGATTCTTTACAAGTAAGTTACTGAACTCTGCCTGTTTCTCTAACTTTGCTAATTGTTATTTACTTTTTACCTAAAGTTCATATCTCTCCCGCCTGCTTAGCTGAGATTCATAATCACTGAAGAGAGAGTCAGTGTAACAGCAGCTTGTAGTGAGACCCTTCACAAACACAGTGACCACTGCTTTTTCCTGTTAATTTTCAGTTGCTTAGTATCTAAATATTTCATAGATTGCACTGTGTGTCGGTTTGGTATAGTCTGTATACTGTATTAATATACTGTATTAGTGTTCATTTGAGTCACTGGTTTTGTATGTATATAATATTTTTTTGGGGGGAGGGGCTGTTTTATATGTGTTTATGCTCATATTGCTGGGTTAATGGTTTATTGATTGTGGTAGCACTACGCATTTGACTTATGTTGCACATGGTACATATGTGTGGGTTAGAGAGTGTGTGACAGTACTGCAGGGGAGCTTTGGATTGTGTGGGTGTGTGCCTTTGAGTGACCGATGAGGTGTAGCATGCCTACAAATCACGCATATTCAAAGGCTTATATCTCGGGACTATGTAGAATTTAAGAGAAACTAAAGGTACCCTGATGGATGGGATGACTATTAGGATACATTAGAAAAATTAAAAAAAAAAACAATTTTCTCACTATAATTGCCCTTTAAGTTGTCTGACCAGTAGGTCATTTGCTTTGTTCCCCTTTATCATAGAGTAGTAATAGTCTGCAGAGCCATGTTGTCGGATGGATTCCGGTAGGCCTCTTATCGGAATATTGTTACGTCAACCTCTATATCGAGGTCCTCCATCTGACGGAATAAGTCTCTTATGGCTCTGGAATGGTCGTTCACTATTGTGTGACCATTGTAAATGTTGTTTGTGGCCTGGTGTTTCTCTAGGTCCTCCACCCTTCCAGCACTGCTTTGAGGTAGTTTCTTCGATTAGGAGACCTCTGCGCGGCAGGGTTGACTGATTTGCTGCGTTTGTGTTGAGTCTGTTTTTGTTGGTAGGTTCAGTAGCAGTTCTCAAGGAGGATTTGGGTTGTGGGTGTCTAGGCCTATGTGGGCCCTTGGTGAGCTCTGGCCCCGGATCAGGTGGGTTTGGGTTATTGTTGGGTCCCTCTGGAGACCTGGAGGGGATCTGCCAGGAGTCTAGGGAGTGCATGGGAGAATTGGGGGTGTCCCTCCTTTGTAGGTTCGCAGGAATGAGTCAGCCTTTTTTGTGCGTGGGCTGTGCCAGGGTTGGGGCTTGTTTACCTGGAGGTCTCTGGAGTGGTGGGTGCGCCGACTACCTGCCTCTGTGGCTGAGGGTTCGGTTCCATCTTTGCGGTCGCTGGCTGAGGCTCAGGACTCTGGTAGGAGGTGGAGGTTGTGGGTCTCCCACGGCAGCTAGGTCCCATTTTTTGTGCACATCGCATCGTGCCTGGAGTGCTTGGACGCACTGATAGCGTACAGGAGGTTCACCAGCCTCTGAGGGGCCCATGGGGTCGAAAACTTTGCTGCTGAAAGCGTATTGTCGATTTTATGAGAATTCCATCGCATCATTTCTATATTTGTCTGGTTTTATACCTTTTGAAAATGCGTGTTTGTAGCTAAAGAGTTGCCATGCAAGGGGGCAAATCCTCTCACACAACGATGTGTGTAATTGTCATTGTGGGTACAACAGGAAGTACGCCATATTCGGTCCAAGCGATCATCTCACAATGAAATTCTGTCCTGCAACCATCTACAATTGATTGCAATCACTCTAGTGATGAGTGGCAGTTTTTGAAAAAAAATCTACGGATTTTCGATATTGTCAATCTGTCGACCAAAAATCGACAAATCACTGTCAATATTCAAATCGGTAAAAATTTAACCCCCATTATAGCATGCTTTAATTCATGTTTTTGTTCTGCAAAGTCTGCAATTTATTATTAGCTGCACTCTCTATCCCCTGCGTAAGACGTTCTAATATTAAATTGAAATCTTAATATTTCCATGTTTGTAATGTAATGGGCAGTCAAAAATAATTTTTGGTAGCACAATTAGTTTAATTAGCAGATACTTGATGGACAGAAAATGGATCAAATTTTATCATCATAATTTGCTTTGTAAGCAGAGTGCCTAATTGCTTGATGTTGATACTAATATCAATGATTGTACTCTTCCTATCTCCAGGGAGACACCTACCATGCAGCATTCACCTTTAAATAGATGTGATGACACTGCAACTGAACTCTCAACTACAACGAGCTTTCAGAGCTCACTGGGGTCAAAGCCAGGTTGAGGGCTGCCGTCACTTATATTACCAATTACCAGGTAATTAAATACTCCACACCCACCCACTAACAGCCATGGAACCGATATCAGTGGTGCACTACAACTCTCAACCTCAGACCAAACAGAGCTTTCCCAGCTCACCGAGGCAAACCCAGGTTGAGGGCTGAATGTCACTTACATATCCCACTTTCCCGGTATATAAACTATATGTCCAAAACCCACTTACTAATAGAACGTGGAAACAAAACCACTAATGGCTAAAAA